>CM076569.1:135853087-135986300 GCA_034641835.2 Pinus albicaulis | reverse complement strand
CTGACCCTCCCCTCCCAAATGTTGCTTTTCCTCAAGCAACTGCAAGGATAGAACTAAAGAGCCTCTCCTCTTCCCCCTGCAGCATCCTCATATGATAATTTCCTCCAATGAACAAGATTCCCTCTCATCAATATGTCCTCAAGCAAATCCTCCCAAGTGTATAGGTATGCCTTTGGTGAAAAATCCAAATGGATCTCATCATGAACAAGTGGGATATCCATGGAGGAAACTATATGTGGTATAGAGTCCTTCTTGAGGCATGGAATTAGCAAATTATTAGGAGCCTTCCTTCCCATGTGAAGCTCCAAGCCCCAAGCTATCATCAACACAAAGTGATTCACCCTCCAAATTGGTAACATATGAAAAATTTCTTCCACCTTTGGCTCCTGTAATGTAGGCGAGCTGCATAACTGAACATGATAGACCAAATTTCCTACCCCACGCTATCTCTCTCTCCACTTATGGAAAGTGTAGAGCTACTATTGATATTGGGGCTGCAATAATGTTTCCCTCAAGATATAAAAGGACAATTGGATCTCCAAAGACCCCTCCTCTAGTTTCATGAGCCCAAACCATCCCATTCAAAATGAATGGTACATCATCACCATGTGTTATCCAAATCAGATAAATACTAAAGTTTATGTACAAGTTTGGATGGTACCAATGGTTTCTCCAGTGGATACAACACAATTTTACCAATTTTTTTTTTAGAACATCATGTGGCAAGTTGTCACTCAACAAGTTGCTAGTTGTGCATGTTTTCTCATCTACTAGGAGGTAGTAAATGGAATTATATATCAGCTGAGCATAACAATAAGAACACCACATTTTCCCAAAGTCATGCAAAGAAGGGCTATCTCCATCATAAATGTTGGTCTTAGAATGACCATGAAACCCAAAGATAATCCTGCCCTCTTGTGAAGCAATGCACTATACATAGATGGTGAGAAAATGCAAATACTTTATGAAATGATCAATAAGTACATAAATGCATTTCTTACCATGCATTGTGAGCAGGCTGAAAGTGAGGTCCATGGATGATTGCTCCCATGAGAATCTCCTCATAAAGGTCTGCAAAATGAAGGGATACATACTCCCCTTGGAACACTCCATCAACAGATATATACTCCCAAGTGATAGCATTGTTGGCCTTGGTGATAAGGCTCTTGCCACTTCATGACTCCATTCCTTGACATGCCTTATGCCAAAGTCACCCACCATCATGTTGCTATGTGTTGGAGTCTCCTTCCTATGTGGAAGTACCTCCTAATCCTTCAATGTTGAAGGGTAGCCTCTTTGCACTTTGATTGTGCCATCCCCTTCTCCTGAAAAATCCTTAAAGTATGGGAGAAATTCAGCCCACACTCTCCCAAGAGTATCCAAAGAAAAAATATCTCTTGTTGCCTCCTCACAACTCCATCATACAAATTATTAGGTTAAAATATGATGTTTGACATGAAGAGTTTCATATCATCATAATGCACCCAAACTACTTGCTGCCATATGATGTAAGTGTCATACCAAGTCCCAACCAAGAACATAATCTTTGAAATAGAATATGTCACATGATGATGAAACTCTTTCAAGAGTAGCAAACACAGTGTTGCCTCCTTTTTCCCCGTGTCATAGATCTGCAAGTGGCTTTCCAGCCTCTTGCTTATCAACATCACCCATCCATCCAATGGTGGGTGTCTACCCTCATGATCACAATAGGTATCCCTCCAATGGAGAATACCATCCTCTCAAATCATATTTCTATCTTTGCATTTCATGGGATGTTGAAATGAAATCTCCCAGAGATCTCCAAATTAAGACCACTCATCAATGACCATGTTGAATCCATAAGGATCCAAGTATGCTGAAGGAAAACTCTTCTCATTGAGTTGTGTAATGCTCATCAAGGAAGATCCATCACAAAAATGAATGATAAGATGTCTCTCATCAATCATTTGTCTATCCACTGCTACACAAGTGTCTTGGTCATTAGAATCTCTCAATATCAGTTGGGCCCCCAACTCATCACTGCTACTCATTAACAGCGCTACTGATCTACATGATGGTGCATATACTGTCTCAATATCATGCTCAATGATGAACACATAGTTCTGCATTGCATTGTTTAGGAAAATACTCATCCCATCCTCCAAAAATCTACATTCCAACCCCAAGAGTTGTGTGCAGCTCAAAAATGATATACTAGGATGACTATATATCTCCTCCTTGACCAAATCAAGGTTCCTCAGCGCAGTGATAATCTGCTACTCCAAATCAACAATGTCCTTTGAATCTGGGTCATGCATTTTCCATGATAGCATGTTTCCATAATCCTCCATATGATGTGTTGTAATAATAGGAAATGGAAATATGTGCATACCTTGGTAAAGCTTGGGAACATCTTGTATCGCCACAAGGGTTCCTTCCTCCAGTGTGATGACTTCCCCAACTATTGATGATGATGGTTGCTCCTCTATGTCTGCATCAGTGCTGACACAAATCTCCTCCTCCTCATGCATCTCCAGAATAGTGCATGGGACTCTAAATTTCAAGAGATAAAGACCATTTTGCAAAGGTGCAAGTGTTCTTTCTCCTGATGCAAGTGCTCCTGCAGCAAGTGGTGGTGGAAGCTTCTTCTCCTCTGATTTCTTCTTGTCAAACTTCTTAATTAACCTTTTAGTAAAATCTGCATATGCAGTCACTCTTGCATGACCCAAATGGCTGAACCACCAAATGTTTGCTTCACCCTCAAGGTGCAGTGCTACAATGTCAAAAAATTATCTTTCTACTACTCAGTGTAGTAGGAAGAATGAATCCAACTTCATTCCCCAAGATCTTACTATGCATGTGGATGACCCATCAAATGTAGACAATAGAAATCTATTGCTGCAAGATCTTCTTTCTTCTTTGAGCTGAATGAATTGTGGGAGAGTTAGATTCTATTTGAAATCCTTTAATTGAGACTTGAATTATGCAAGATACTCACTTAGAATCTCATGATCTAGGTGTCCTCCATCTCCATGCCTCTTATCTTCTTCTTCAAAAGGAAAGGCATAGTATATTTCTTTGGAGCTCTATGCAATATCAGATTTTTCTTTTTCTAATAGGAAGTACGTGGACCTTCCTCACCTTGAAACCCTAGCGTGGTTTCATTGCTTCTCTCCACTTTTATTTGCTTGACCTCCTTGATGAGGTCCCTCTTAGATCTGAAAAGAAATGAGATAAAACGCATTCTTCCCATCATTTTGATCTCTTTCTCCTTCTTCTTATCCTCTTTATAGCATAATGGTTGAGATCCATAGGCTGAGCCAATATTATGCTCTGATACCACTGTAATATTCCCAAATGGGAAAATCATGAATATAATGCATAAAAAAGGAAATAGAAGTGAATAAATCAATAGACCATTACATGAGACAAATGTAAATCCATCTTATTAAACATATCAGAAAATAATAGGCACAATATCTTGAGGATCAAGTCACTCAAGCAATAGAAAACAAGCCTCCAATAGGAAAATATGCTAATGCATGAGAAATACTTCCATACAAGTGCCATGAGCCATGACAGTGCAGTTTTAGGGCATAAAATACTACAGGAATGATATAAAAATTTATATCAGAAGTTATATGGCTCAAATAATGTTGCGAACAAAGATCTAATCTCCCAAGCACATTTCCAAGATAACTTGGAAAGGGTTTCTGAAATACAAAAAAATGCAGAAATAAAAATATGGCCCTAGGGATTAATAATATCTGCAACTGAATAGATGATAGGAGGTCGCTAGTATGATTTGGAAATGTATGGAAAATCCTCCTATATATTCTCCAAATGAGAGGTTGATCCTCTCACTGAAAATGTATCTCCCCCAACTAGGGCTCCAAACCCTTTACTGCAACTGCACACTGAAATAACGCAGTTTCTTTAGAAAAATGCATTGTAACTGATAGAAGTACCTTAACATGTTTCTGGATGATGAAATAAGGCTCAATAATCCCCCTTAAAATCCTCCCGGATAAAGGGCTGCTCCCTCCACTAGAAAGCAAACTCTGAAGTTGGGTTTCTCAACCCTCCGCTGCTGCACCCTGCAACACAACACAACTTCTTGCGGAAATTGCGATGTAGAAAAAATATGGAGCTTGGCCTAATGCCGGATAGTGGACAATGTAGCTCAATACTCTTCTAAGAGGCCTCTCAAGGAAAGAGGTGGGATTGCCGACCAAGAACACCCTGTGCTAAACAACACTGCAATCTTAGCTAAACAACTGAAGAGAGCGCAAGTCTAAAGAGACCATATACCAAATAATAATCTAAAACATAACCCATATGGCTTCCATCCTCTTCCTTATATAAGTGATGAGCTTCCTCACCCTTGGCCACACTCAATTAGGTCACTACTTCCATGCATTCAATCTCCCTCCAAAACTGTGTTGTCCCACCATGAATACCACTCCTCCATAACAACACTATTGATTTGGTAAAATTTGACCCAGCCTTCATGCTCTAGCCCGTTTTCACACCTAAGGGTATTCAATCCATCTTTTTAGATGGCCTCCATTCACACTAGGAGTGTATTTATTCCTACTAAGGAGATTTATGGGTCTCCATACGCTCTTATTCCTCTATCTAAGAGAAAAAACAAAACTTTAATATTCCAATTAGTAGTGTGCTAATTTAGGAATACTACAGTTGCATCTTGTAGAAAAATCTAAAATAGCTCCTGAAGGAGTTATTGAGGATTTCATGTTCCCCATTGATTCGTGGGAGTACCCCATTGATTTCCTGGTCCTCTAACCCAAAACCAATTTTAATTTCTATCTTCTCATCTTAGGATGACCTTGGTTGGACATTGATGATGCCTACATTATTTGTGGGGTTGGGAACATGACTATTAAAAATGGACATTTATCAAAACAACTTGTGTTGTGTCCTCTTGCTCAACCCTCTGTTGAGCATGATATACCATTATGGTTAGAGGATGAGGAAGAGGAGTAATTTTATCAGACAACACCCTACCTATTATATACATTGGACATTGTTATAAGGGGAGGGAAACTTGATGAAGATGACATTATTGACCACATATTATGGAATCATCCCCCCACTTCCATACCATTTGATGAAATTGTGAGAGAATCTAAGAGTAATTATTGGACTAAATTTTTCTTTGTTGACTCTAGCCCAAAACATGCCAAATTTATGGATATTGGCACATCTAAAACTCTAAATATAAACCCCTCCCTATCTACGAAGTAGGAAGAAAAGTTATGTTGTGTGTTGAGGAAACACTTGGATTATTTTTCTTGGGATTATAAGGAAACGAAAGGTGTACAACCCTCAGTCTGTGCTCATCATATTTACATTGAAGAGGGATGTAGGCATGTGCACCAACCCTAGATCAGGAAGAACCCAGCTCTTAAGGAAATTATGAAGGAGGAATTACACAATCTACTAGATGCAGGGTTCAAATATCCCATTTCAGATAGTGAATAGGTGTCCCCTCTTGTTTTATTCCCCAATAAAAATGGGAAGTGGAGGATATGTGTTGATTACCTATATCTTAACAAGGCTACAAAGAAGGACCAATTTACTTTTCCCTTCATTGACCAAGTCCTAGATGGCCTTGCATGAAAGAAATTATTCTCCTTCCTAGGTGTATTTAGTGGATACAACCAAATAGATATTAGCCATGAAGACTAATAAAAGATCATATTCACATGTCCTTGGGGTACCTTTGCCTATATAGTCCTTCCATTCATTCTGTGCAATGCCCCTTCTACCTTCAAAAGGGAAATTCTAAGTATATTTTTTGAACTTGTTCATGACGCTATTGAGATATACATGGATGATGTCAGTCCTTATGGATGTGACTTCTAGAAAGCTATTTCTAACCTATGAAAAGTATTAAATAAATGCATTGAAATTAACCTTTCATTTAGTCCTGAGAAATGTGAATTTTTTGTAAATGTAAAGACTTCCCTTGGAAATTCTATATCTAAGGAAGGGATACACGTTGACCTAAACAAAATTACCATCATCAAAAGGGTCCCTATCCCTAAAAAATAAATAGATGTCAGAATTTTCCTTTGATTAGTTGGAAATTATAGAAAGTTCATTAAATATTTTAGTAAATTGGCTTCACCCTTGTTTGGACCACTGACTAAAGATTCAGTTTTTTGTCAGACAAACAACTTTCAAGAAGCCTTCGAAGTATTAAAAGAAAATATGACGACTGCACCCATCCCTAGAGGTCCCAACTAGGCACTACCTTTCCACATACACAATGGTGCATCAGATAAATCTATAGGGGCAACCTTAGGACAAATGGAAGAAACATTTCTTTATGATATCTATTTCATCAATAAGAAAATTTCTAAAGCTAAGTTAAATTTTAATCTCACTAGAAAGGAGCTCTTGGTTGTGGTACATTCTTTGAACAAGTTTAGGCATTATATCACTAGTTATTGAGGTTTTGTTCATGCTGATCATGCAGCCATTAAGTATTTAATGAATAAATCTGATGTTAATGCTAGGATAATTATATGGTTGTTATTATTGCAACAATTTGATTTGACGATTATTGACAAACCAAGGAAAGAGAATATGGTTGCATATTTCTTGTCAAGACTAACCTTTCCTGTAGAAAATGAAGAAATGGTAGATGATAAAATTCCACATGAACATATATTTTCCATATCGGTTCTTTCTCCTTAGGTTGCTGGGAGGTTCCCTCCTAATCTATCCTCCAAGGAGAAAATAAATATTGTTAGGAAAAGTGCCCCATTCACTCGGATTGGGGGAAATATTTTCAGATTGGGGCCAAATCAGATCCTGAGGAGATGTGTGAGGGAAGAGGAGGCCTTTGAAATCCTATCAACATGCCATGATGGGCCTTGTGGGGGGCACTTTTTTGTTAAGAGGACAACCTTCATATTTCTACAAGCAAGTTACTATTGGCCCAATTTACATCAATATGCAACGAGGTACACCACCAGGTGTGGGTAGTGCCAAAGGATGGGTAGGCCCACACCTAAGGAGGAAATTTCGTAGTAACCAAAAGTGACTTTGGAGCCATTTTATAGCATGGATTTCATTGGACCTATTGATCCCCCACCAAGAAAAAATGAGTATATTATTGTTTGCACTCATTACCTGACTAAATGGGCTAAAAAAAAGGCAGTAAAGGCAACAAATGAGAAAAAGGTTGTTGAATTTCTGTGAGAGAACACCTTTTGCAAGTTTATTTTTCCAAGAGATTTAGTGACTGATCAAGGCAAAAAATTTACATCAAATATGATTGACGATATCACGAGGAAACATCAAATCAAGCACATGGAATACACTTCCTATCACCCTTAGGAAAATGGGCAAGTGGAGGTTACAAATAAAGCATTGGAGAAAATTCTAACCAAGGCTTTTAGCAATAGCAGAAAACATTGGGCAAATAGACTTGTATAAGCCACTTGGGCCTACAACAAAACTTGGAAGACCACCACTGGATCTACTCGATTCAAACTATTCTATGGGAATAAATCCCTAATGTTCATTTAATTTGAATACAACACCTTAAGGATGGAACCTCGGTTAGACCTAGACCTCACTATAGCACAAAAGAAGAGGCTTCTCTAACTCAATGGTCTAGATGAATTTAGGCTGCAAGCTCTCCTGCACACTGAGGTAATTCAACTACACAGGAATATTTGGCATGAAAAACACATTAAAGAGAAGACTTTTTAAGAAGGAGATTGGGCCCTGTTGTATGGTTCCAAATTCAAGGATTTCAAGGGAAAGTTAATGAAAATATGGTTGGGCCCCTATCTAGCAGAGATATTTCATGAGAATGGGTTTTTTCCAGATCAAAACAATTGATGAGGAATGGATTCCCTTACTTGTCAATGGTTATACGTTGAATTGTATAAAATACCTTTGTCCAAGGAAGAGTTAATAGTTAAATCAAAGATAATTAAAGGTGATTTGGAGGCTCAAAATCCTCAATCCAAGTAAATTCTTAAAAAGAAAAATAAAAAAGAGAAAATAAAGGGCCTAGATGAAAACCTATATGAGGCATCTAAGGTCAACTCTAGGGTTGAAAACCTCTTTGAGGCATCCCAAGAGAAAAAAAATAAAAATAAAATAAAAATATGAATATATCCCCAGGCGAAAACCTCCTCTAAGGTGCCTAGGGAAGGCATGCAGGTTGAAAACCTCTACAGAGGTAGCTTTCATGTCTAAAAAAAAGAATATAAGAAAATCAAAAAGAAAAAGGACATAAAGAAGGAGTCCTTACACCAATTTTTCTAACATCTCCCTTTTGCAGCATTCTAGTAAGTCAAAATAACAGTCGATATAGAATAGGTTCTATAGATTCATTTCTCTAATTTTTTTTCCATCCATCCATTACATTTTCACCCTCTCCATTCACCTCCCTACCTCTATACATCATTTAGCCAGCAATTGTACCATGTTATGCCTATTATTTTAAGTTCTACAGGAGCGACTTGAATTTCTATAGGAGGAATATCCAATTGGAAAAAGGGATCAAAAGGTCATGTTTTCCTTAGGAAATTTTGGAATAGGTCCACCAAAATCCCTCCATCACTCATCCACTCCATCTACCAAAATTCATCGTCAAATTCCACTCTTTCATACATAAAGAAAAAAACTGAAAAATATCTACCTTCAACTTTTCCACCACCTCCACCACCTTCTGATGATTATAATCCTAGCCATATACCTCCTATGATTTTCCCTCAATCCTGCATGTAATTTGAGGTCTCAAAGAGGAATTAAATGATTTCTACAAGAAGGCAACTCCACATGTAGTAGCTTGTACAGTTACAACAGAATCCAGGGGAATTTTTTTTACACCCTGAGAGGCATCATGAACCATTTCTAAAGCTAAGAAAGGAAACACCATCCTTAGAGAGAAAATATTAGGTCATTCATCAACTCCAACAACAATAGGATGAACGCTGGGAAGAAGCCTGCACACACAAAAAATTTATCAGTCAAAGAATCATCATGCTATGAAGACTTGTATAGAAGGAAAAAAAGGTAATCAAAACCTTCAACCCATCATGATATGAAGCCCAACAACAACATGTAATAACCTCAAACAATTTGAAATCACAGGTAGGCTCAGATATGACACCCCTCATCTCTTCCCTATGCATATATTAGAAAAAAACAAATGTGTTTAATACCCGAGAAGGATTTTTTATGGGTTGGAGGTGGCCAGTGAACTTGGCCACCTTTGATTAGTAAACTAAGATTCATTGAGTTTCAAATGTGACATGGAAAAATCAACTTAAGTGGAGTGGTGATTATGAGGAGTGGGGTGGTGATTACGAGGAGTAGAGTGATGATTACAAAGAGTGGGGGTAATGTTTCAAAAATGAAACTTGTGCATATTCCAAGTCACCATAGCACTTTGAGCCTTTACAACAAAATTAATAAAATATACAGGGCTCGACTCCATTCGCATATTCACTCATTTCTAGAAAACAACTGCAGAAGGACGAGCTAGATGCTATCGAGAAGGACGAGCTAGATGCTACCAAAGATTACCTAGGGTGCCACTGAGTGGCCAGAGACCATGTTTGTAGGTGCTACAAGAGTTGATACAAGAAGGTTTGGACTGCTATAGGAGCAAAGAAAGGGAGATACAACAAAAAATTAAAGGGAGAAAGAGAGCCATAACTCCCAAAATTTGTCCTCAAACCCTCATGCACATGACAGAGTTATTTTAAAAGAAGTAAGTGGCTTTCTTCCTCTTTAATTTCCATACATCTGCATGGATAATTATGCTTGAATTAAGTACCTTGTAGCAAACAAGTGTGCAGTAGTTCCCTTTGAATATTGTTATATGTAAAGGAAATATAGGGACA
Organism: Pinus albicaulis; assembly: GCA_034641835.2. Lineage (NCBI taxonomy): Eukaryota > Viridiplantae > Streptophyta > Pinopsida > Pinales > Pinaceae > Pinus > Pinus albicaulis. The sequence goes on along the minus strand of CM076569.1, from coordinate 135,976,419 downwards.
AAGAATATATATATATATATATATATATATATATATATATATATATATATATATATATTATAAAATAATTAGCATCGTTCTCCCCCTATGATAAAGAGAAAAAATTGCCACTATCTATGCACCCGATATTTCTCTGAGGCCAAGTTTGAAAAAACACCCATGTAACCCTGAGAAAGAGTAGTAGGAGCAATGGGGGAGGTTTTAACAGGAGAAAACCTACATACGCAAAAATAATTCATCAACATCCCCCTGTTTTGGACATTTTACTGAGACATTAGTGGATTGGTTTCTTTTAGAAATTAAAGGGGTATGATGATGAGATAACTCAAGAGTTTGTCATGGCACTAAATTCTCATGGATAAAATAGTGCCACTACTATTGTTAGAGGACTTTCCATCTCTTTAAATGCTGAAGTCATAAGTAGAGTGACTACCCTACCATTAGGAGTTCAATGTACAAAATGGGATAAAGTAGTAAGTGTTACACCATGAACAACTTATTGATTCATAAATAAAAGTATGCAGAAGATAAAAATGGTGTGATAAGAGAGAGCCTATCTTACCTTTGGGATGAAGTGGCCTATCACATCCTCAAATACATATCTTTTGAAGGGAGGTTTAGCATTACGTATGCCTATCAATTTAGGATGCTCCATGAGCTAAGGTTCAAATAATAATTACCTACTTCATATAGACTCATTGTTCCACATTTCCTCTTGCATTATATCATTGAAATGATCCATAAAGTGAGGGAAGGGAAACACCAACACATTTCCCACCATGGCCTCATTAAGTTGATTGTTATTGATGTCTTAAGCCACCTAAGGAACCCTGTGCTATGGACTAATTTTGTAGACATGGATAGGGAAATTTTCATTGAAATACAAGCCATTACCTCCACACAACAAGAGGGAACACCAACCTCTAGTATTGAGGGTAGAGAAGAGAAGGAGGAACCAAGAACCAAGGAAGAAGAGGAGGCAATAGAAACAAAGGAAGAAGAAGCAAAACAGAGGAAGAAAAGGAAGAAGAGAAGCAAGAAGCAAAGGAGGATAACCCTAAGGTTCCCTATAAACCTCAAAAAACAAGTAAGGAAGGCAAGAAAATAAGCCTATCACTTGGAAACATAGAGCAAGAAGTGGCTGCCACATTTTCCACACTTGGAACACCTATTACGCCCAAAAGGAAGAAGCCCAAGCAAGGCCCTTTGTACTCCAAAACAATAAAGAGCACCAGGATAAGGCAAGGGAAGCCTCAACCTCCTTCAAAAATCCCTATCACCATAGATGAATCAGAAATCAAAATGGAAGAAGTGGGACCCAATGATGGAAATATTGAGGAAGTTACCTCTCCTAAGCCCAATAATAAGTAACCTATGCTACCCATGGGGAGGCCCACCACTAGAGAAACCAAACCTAAAAGGCTCAAGACACAAGCTTCCATGTTACAAGAGGAAACAAAATATCTACAAGAGAAATAGGGGCTACTATAGGAGAAACAGGGGCTGCTATAGGAGAACCTGGGAGGTGCTACAGGAAGAGGCAACCACTCAAAAAGATGAGGAAAAGGTCCCCCATGAAATCCAAGAGAATGATCCACAACCCAAGCTACCCTCCTACAATTTTATTGAGGGAGGTAGGATTATACCTAAGAAATTTGTTGTCCCACTCTTCTTTGATTTGGAAAAGGAAAGAGGCAGAACACATAAATGGATGCAAATTACAAAATCCAAAATGTAGAATATGTGGACTTCATGGAAGAGAATGATCTAAATGGAAAGTGGCATCCACCCATGGTATTTACTAATGGTTTTTTAAGTGTAATCTACCCATGGTATTCATTAACCCATGGTATTCATCCACCCATGGTATTGTAAGTGGCATCTACCCATGGTATTCATTCATCCATGGTATTTACCCACCCATGGAATTTACCAGTGGTATTGTAGCTAAAAAAAACTATAAGTAAGAAGTCACATTTTGTAAAAGGACAAATTTTCCACCACAATGTAGCTTTTACAGTTATTCTTTGTTTTAATAAAACAAATTTCTTTGTGGTTTTGTTTACTATGTGCTCTCAAATTTTTTTGGAATTTCAAATTTTCAGATCTTGCCCACCCCCCCCCCCCCCCCAACCCTCGCCTAAGATCCATTGATCAATATCTTAGGGGGAGGCCCCCAAGATCTAAAAAATTGAAATGGATCTTGGGGGGGAGGCCCAAAAGATCTGAAAAAATGAAATTCCTGAAAAATATGGGAGCACATAGTAAACAAAACCATAAAGAAACTTGTTTTATTAAAACATAGAATAATTGTAAAATTTACATTGTAGTGGACAATCTGTCCTTTTATAAAATGTGAATTCTTACTGATAGTATTTTTTAGCTACAATACCACAGACAAATTCCATGGGTAGGTAAATATCATGAATGAATGAATACCATGGGTAGATGCCACTTACAATACCATGGGTAAATACGATGGGAAGATGCCACTTACAATACCATGGGTAAATACGATGGGTAGATGCCAGTTACAATACCATAGGTAGATGAATACCATGGGTGGATAAATACCATGGGTGAATGAATACCATGGGTAGCTGTGACTTACAATACCATCCGTAAATACCATGGGTGGATGCCACTTCCCATTATGATCAAAGAAAGTAGATGAAATGGACAAGGAATTCAATGACTTCAGACTAAAGGGGTTAATAATGAGGGAGAAGCTACAGGAAGAAAACATAAGGTTAAGAGAGTAGATGCAAGAAAAAGAGACACAACTTGCCACAATGGAAATTTTATCTATGGAAGCTGCAGGAAGCCATTGTAATGTTCCAAAATTTTCACATAGCAATTCAGAACATTAGATTTTGCTACTTTCACTTAGGAGAGGAATAAATGGGTGAGGAGGCCCATAAACAATAAAATTATGAATAAATCCCACCTTAGTAAGGAAGGAGATCACCTCAGGAGCTGGTTTTACACTTCCAAGTGTGAACAAGGACAAATTAGATGGGGACATAGTCAATTTTGACTAAGTCAACATGCATTCTTGAGCAGGAAGGAAAAAATCAAGTAAAATAGCTCAATTTTAACAAGGAGCAGCCTAGACACACATATGAGAACCGGATTGAAGATCCCTTAGTGTGAATAGAGGCATTGCAGGTGGATTGGTTCCAGTTGACCAAGTCAATAGCGTTGTCACAAAGAGGAGGGAAGCTAGCTAGGGCAACGCAGTTTTGAAGGAGGAAGCTTCATGAAGAAGTCACCTCAACATTGTGTGGAGTCCAGGGTGAGGAGGCTCACCAAAGATAAAAGGAAGGCATAGCATAAAAGGATATTCATTCATGTATTCAGCTATTTTTGTCTTGAGCCCACTTGCATGCTTCAGATGTTTAGCCGGAGTTGCTGCACTTCTTAGTGGAAGGAATTCATGTGCGGGAATTCCATCCTCTCTTTGGATCAGCTTGCTTAAGGGATCAAAGGGGAGTGATTTGAGCTTCATTTCAGCATTTGGATTGGTTCCATTCAGCCACTCTCAGCCACAGTGCAGTCTCCTTTAGAAAACTGCATCTTTTATGCAGGGGCAGCAGCAGCAGGGTTGCACCCTTTGATTTTATGTTAGTTTTTTAGGAGGAGGTGCTTATTTCCCTCCTGGAGTGCTAATAAGAGGCCTAGGGCCATTTATTTGTATTATTATATTATATCATGTCATATTCAGCCATGTATAATACATAGATTTAGTAACTACGTTATTTTCTGTAGTACTGTTGGTTATTCATGCATTTTGCTGGAAACCTTTGTCGGGAGTCTTGTCTCTACTGTATAAGTGATTAAACCTCCATTTCTTTGTTTTATGATTAATTTAAACTCTATATCAGACTTCGTTCTTCATTTTCTTCAGAAACCATCATTAGAATCACACATTCCTTGCTTCAGTAGTTGCTGCATAAGTTAGGCTATGGGGTTTTGGCTTATTTTAGCTGCATAGACTTGGGAGATCTGTTTATATGAGCTAGAGTGATTTGTTTCACCTAAAATTATTCATGTGAGTTTTAAATCATTTCTACTAAGGGATCCAAGTCCCATTTCTCACTTTTATAGTGTTATTTTCTGAATACAGTTGTTTTATGCTCTATATTGCTGCATTTCCCCACCCGGGAAGGAGAATATAGATCATATTGTTGCTGAGGTTATTCCATCTGCTGTTGGGATGTTATTTTACATCTATTGAGTTGCTCTACATTTCCAAGCTCATGATTTTCTGAAGCTCCACATTGGTAATAACTCAGATTATTCCCAATAGTGTAGTTGTTCCCAATTTGGAACATTACAGTGGTATCGGAGCTGCCATATTGGATCAACCTGTGGATTTTAGATCCAATCCGGAGATAAGAAGAAGAGGAGAAAAAAATTATGGAGAGGGTGAGCTTACTGTAATCCATTTTTAGATCCAAGAAGAAAGAAGAAGAGAAATGCTTTGAAACTCCAAGAGGGTTTCAAGGAGGAGAGAGTTACAGTGAGATCTCTAGGAGGTTTCAAGAAGCAGAACAAGATGCATGCACTTCCTGTTCTCATAGAGGGAGTGAAGAGCAAGGAGACCACTTAGAGCATGAAATCCTGAGTGGGTATTTGGAAGAATACAAGTGTCAACCTAGGGCTTTCAAAGAGACCCTAGATTTTCCTCAGTTTATTCAACTGAGAGAAGAGAGAAGACCTTGTAGCAAAGGAGAGATCAAAGGAAATAGATTCCTATTGTCTAAATTTTATGGGTCAATTACATCAAGAGCTTGGGCAAGGAAGCTTGAGGCATTCTTCCTACTTCATCCAGTGGAAGAGAGGGAGGCAATAGAAGTTTCAGTGCTGCACTTGGAAGGTGAAGCCAAAACTTGGTGGTACAGTCACTTAAGCCACACAAGAGTGACTTCTTTCTTTGAGTTCACTCAAGAGCTAATCAAAACCTTTGATGAAGGAAGATCAGAGGAGAGTAGACCCACACCACCATGGGAGGAGGCAAGTACCAGCGTTGTCATAGCCTTAAGAGAGTATCCTTCTACACCAGTAGTTGGAGCAGCCATGACATGGAAGGAAGGAGCCCTTGCAGCACTGCAAGAGGTTCCCGCATCTCACCAAGGTATGGGAAGATTTCCACTTTTAATTACTGCAAAAAATATTTCTAAGAATGGTGGAAATATGCTTTCATATGGCCTAGGATCAAACATTGTTGCTAAGGTAGAGCAGCAATATTGAATTGCGTTGTGCAAGCCTGAAGGGTTCAAGAGAGATTTGAACCATAAACCTCATGTATCACTAATTAGTTACACACAACCCTTGAGGTTGGAGTGTGAATTCTTGGAGGATGAAGTGAACTTTGCTCCAAACAAATTCATGCAAGAGCAAAATGAGATAGCTAGAACACCCTGGAGGAGGGTTACAATGCTGTCAAGAAGTAGCAGCGAGGAGGCTTTGCCTTCAAGCCACTTGGATCCTTATGGGTTCAAGATAATCATTGACGAGAAATCTTTTCTTGGAGGTCTCCAAGGAGTTGCATTTCAGAATCTCATGAATTTCAAGGAGAAAAATATGATATGGGAGGATGGTAGCCTCTTTTGGAGGAGTGCCAAGATGGAGAGTGATCGGAGGCATTCACTGATGGATAGGTGGATGTGGATAGAGAGAAAGAAGCTGGAAAGTTACTTGCAACTCTATGATACTGGGCAACAAGAGGCAAAACTGAGGTGGCTACTCTTGAGAGAGTTTGGCCATCATGAGACATATCCTTTTTCCAAGGGTATGAGGGAGGAGGATACTTGGCAGAGTACTTGCATCATGGGGCAGCAAGGAGTGTGGATGAATTATGATGATATGTTCATTTTGTTTATAGTGCATCGGTTGTATGATGGAGGTATGATGAGGTAGAAAAGACATTTGTTGCTTTGGAGGATTGAGAGAGAGCAAGGGAAGAGTTTCTCTCACATTTTGCATGATGTTGCAATGGGAGGATATGGCAACATCATGAGAGGATTATTTGACATTGAACATGTCAGAGGATGGATTTATGAGTTGGCAGGAGCCTATTTGCATAGGCCAACAGTGCTGTCACTTGGGAGCATGAGCTTATTGGTGGAGTGTTCCTAGGATCACTTCATATTTGATGCACTTGGTGGGCATAGAGGAGGTGAGATTGAGAGAGTGGTGGATGGAATCATTGGTTACTATGGTATGTTCTCCTTGACTTGGATGTCGAAGGAAGATCTTCATGGAGCATGTGGCACATTCCTCTTCAGGTGGGTATGCCATACTGTTGAACCCTTAGTTAAACTAAGAGGGGGGGGGGGGGGTGAATCAATTTAACACATTCATGAACTTTTAAAACTTTCCATTAAGCTTATTTAAAACTTAATTTCATGATAAAATTTATATGTGAACAATCTTAATATATGAGCAGCAAGTATTAAGATAATGTGACAAAAGACTTATTATGAGAGTAGCAAGTATTAAGAAGATTGAATGAACCATATCAACACATAAGCATCACGCACAGAGAGACAACAGATATAAGTGGAAACCCATAAAGGGAGAAAACCACATCTTATTATTTTTGTGATGCAAAGGCAAGCTCCAACTCCCTCTCACCACTGATTTTCTATAGGCACCAACCTACAGGAGGCTCCAACCTTAATTCTGCAAGCTACAACTTGGAAGGAAGCTCCAACTCCCAACAATTTTCTGCAGGCACCAACCTATAGGAGGCTCCAACCTCAGTTACCTACAACTGACAGCTATCAAGCTACAACTTGATAGGGAAGCTCCAACTTCCTCACTCTATCAAAAGAAAACATTTGCTGATTTACCTTGGATATCAGCTCTATTCTGTACTTTCTTTTCTGCTGTCCCCCAGTCTTCAATTCTGCCGTATATCATCTCTGACTCTTCACAGCATCTCCACCTTCTTCTTATTTTCTCTGCTTCAATTCTACATTCTCTAACCTCTTTCTACATATCAATATGATATCATTTAAACAGTTTGCCTCATAACTATTTGTATTCCAAAGGGAATTCGAAGTGAATAGCCCTGACTCTTCCCCTTCTGCCTCCTCATTTCTTTGTCCAACTCATTCAGAAAAACTACCACAATTTGTACAAATTTTAGTTTTACAGTGGAGTTTTGATTTCCTACAGAGACTTTCCAGTGCATCACAAATAATATAAACCAATTAAAAACATTTACATTCAGTTACAATATAGATTTCAAATCAGCCCATTCAACCTTTTGGATCACTGCATGTTTGTCTTTTCTACTGCTGTCTCTGTCTTTTTCATTTCTACACGCTCTCCTGTTAATTGCAGTTGTGTAACTACTGCATATATAATTGTCTTGTTATATAACTCAAGAAATTGTTGGCGTAATAATAAAAGACCTTTTTAACATATAAAATGCCCTTTAGGGCCCACCAGCCAAACTTTGCTTATGCTCCGATGCGATGAGCCTCCTCCAAAGATTTCTGATTGCGATGGTTCCGATGCGATTTATCGCAATCGCAACCTTTATTAAAATGTTCCGCTGTTATTTTTTTACTCCGATGCAATTGATTTCTTTGCGATTGTTCGGATACGATTGATCGCAATCACATAATTTACTAACATGTTCCGCCATTCTATTTTACTCCGATGCGATTGATGCCTTTGCGATTGATCGCAATCGCAACCTTTATTAGCATGTTCCGCTGTTATGTTTTTCTCCGATGCGATGGTTCACTGTTCACAGATATATGTATATATGTATATTGTTTCATATATATACTTTGTCACTTTAACTTTTATATATCCTTCAGCTTTGGTTAAAATTCTCGGAATAAACATGCATTGAACTTTTCTTTTTACATGGGGGCCCACACTACAAATATACTCCGCCTCTTTTATATTTCCATTCGTAAGGTCCGCATTCAAATATCATAAGTTCTTCAACCTTGGTTTAATCCATAACTCGGACTCAAACCCCAAAAGATAACATATATAGATATATATCCTCTATCAACATTATATCAGGTCTTTGACTCAGACTTAAACCCAGCACTAATATATATATTTATATAACCTTTCGAGCCCCATAGTTTATTTAATGCTTCCACTCACAACATAGACTAAGCCATGCAACATATTAACATTTGGCTATCAAACAACCATCGCATCACATACAATTTCCTATCTTTCTCTTGGGCCCACATCTCTATTCACCCGCATATCAAATTATTATCAGAACCATTACATAACATCCACAGCATATCAATTCACATAACATATGTCAACAAATGTTAAAAACCATTATAACAACCTTTGGCTTTGGATTTATATCCTAACACTAATACATATGAACTCATGCGACCAAAGTATTTTTAAGTTTGATTTCAGCACATGTTAAAACGATTTTCTCGGGCCCGCTAACCAACTTACCTTGGTTCTCTTCCCCGCTACTTCACTTCTGATTGGATGGTCAATCCATTCTCGCACTCCAACTAAACTTTGGGTGCACATTTGACGGATGAAGTGCAATATCACGCAAATTAAATGCGCAGAACACAATTCTCAAAATTTACGTGATGGAAATGGTTTTGGAAAACCACGTTAGGACACGTGTTAAACAGAAACTTATATCGTGTTCAAAAAGGTGAATTCTTCTTACCACTCAAGGGCAGCGCGATATTGCTTGTTTCTTCCATCAAAACCACCTTCACTATTGATTCAATGTTCCATTTCGTTCTTGGTTCCGCCTTCGCCTTTGACTTCGCACTTTTTATATGTTAACCCCTATTTCCTCATCATTTTACCACGGCGCTTTCAAGACTAGAATTAAGATAAGCGCGTATAATACACAGGCCTTTTCTCTATTAAAAACCAACTCATCGGTCCTGTAGCTCCCGCCTCTCACCATCGCATATAAAATATGCCATTATATTCTCTGTATTCTCTGTCTATGTATTCTCTGTCTCTGTCTCTGTATTCTCTGTCTCTGTGCATGATTGTTTGACTATTTCACTGTATTCTCTGTATTCTCTGTCTCTAAATCCTCTGTATTCTCTGTATTCTCTATAGACTTCTTTTGTTTCCTTGCTTCTTTTGTTGTTTCTCGACTCTCTCTTCATCTTGCTGCTGCTTTCTCTATCTCTTTGATTCTATGCTTCTCTCTTTGTCTCTCTCTTCTTCTATGCTGCTTTCTTTGCCTCTCTTTTTGTTTCCCCTGCTACTCTTCTATTTTTCTTCTCTCTTTGCAATCAATGACAACATTTCCAACAGTCTCCCCCTTTGGCATTGATGGCAATACACTTCCTCTGCTTTCCTTTTAGGACCCTTTCTTCTGTTGCTTGCCTTTCCTCCCCCTTTGACATCAATGGAAAAGGGTTTCCCATTTCCCAGTGTGCTTTTAAATCTTTTCCATGTTACTCTGATCTTGAGGACCTATTTCATGTCTTGCTTAGTTGCTCTGGATCTTTTGTGACTCTCTTTGTTGACTGATCTCCCCCTGGAATGATGTCTTCTTTTCTGTTCTCCCCTTGGAATGATGCTTTCTTTTTCTGTCAGAGAGTAGCATCTGCAGGCACTACCCCTAGGTTGTCTCTCAGATATTCGAATGGTTCTCTAGCAAGAGGTTTTGTGAATATATATATTTTTTATTCTTTTGTTGGCACATATTCCAACTTCACTACCTTCTATGCTACTTGTGTTCTGAGGAAATGGTACTTGATTGGGATGTGCTTAGTTTTTGAATGAAGTACAGGATTTTTTGATATACTTATTGCACTTGTATTATCACATTTGATAGAGATAGGCTCATCAATGCTTACCTTCATGTCTTGGAGGGTTTGTTTCATCCACATGACTTGTGTGCAACATGCTATTGCTGCTATGTATTCTGCTTCTACTGTAGATAGAGAGATAGATGTTTTTTTCTTGCTTAGCCATGCCACCAGACTTTTTCCCAAATAGAATGCACCTCGACTAGTGATTTTCCTATCATCCACATAGTTGTCCCAATCTGCATCTGTATATGCAGTCAGAGTGAAGCTCTTGCCTTTTGGATACCATAGCTCATACTGTGTAGTTCCTTGTAGATATCTAAATATTATTTTGACTACTAGAAAGTGATTTTGTTTTGGTGTTGCTTCATATCTACCCAGAAGTCATACTGCCAACATAATGTTTGGTCTAGAAGCTGTCAGGTATAGCAGACTTCCTATCATGGATCTGTAATGTCTCTGATATATATCTGCAGATCCATCATCAGCACATAGCTTGCATCCAGTGATCATGGGAGTTGACACAGGTTTGCAGTCTTCCATTTTGAACCTTGTCAACATTTCTCTTAAGTATTTTTCTTGTGAGATGAATGTACCTGTGTTATTTTGCTAAATTTGAAGTCCTAAGTAGAAGGTGAGCTCTCCAATCATAGACATCTCAAACTTTGATTTCATCTCTTTAGCAAATCCTTTTGCTAATTCATCTTTGCTGCTTCCAAACATGATGTCATCTACATACACTACTACAATCAGGAGTTCATTTTCATTGGCCTTTATGTACAAATTGTTGTCTACTCCTCCTCTCTTAAAGAATTTCTTTGGCAAGTACTTGTCCAGTCTTGAATACCATGCACGAGGAGCTTGTTTCAGCCCATATAGGGATTTATTTAATCTGCACACATAGTCTTCTTTATCTGTTAATGAGACTCCTTCAGGTTGTTCCATGTAGACTTCTTCTTCTAGATATCCATTCAGGAAGGCAAATTTCACATCCATTTGATATACCTTGAAGTCATGGAATCATGCAAAGGCCAAAAACATTTTGATAGCTTCCATTCTGGCTACAAGGGCAAATGTTTCATCATAATCAAGACCTTCAATTTTTGAATATCCCTTGCATACAAGTTTGGCTTTATTTCTGATTACGTGTCCTTGTTCATTCATCTTATTCTTGAATACCCATTTTGAGCCTATGACATTTTTATCAGTGGGTCTTGGAACTAATTCCCAGGTATTGTTCTTCTCAATTTGGTCCAATTCTTCATTCATAACATTCACCCAATATTTGTCCTTGTTGGCTTCTTCAAACTTCTTTGGCTCTATTTGTGATAACATAGCTAGGTATACCTCTTTTGTCTGTTCATTTAGCTATCTTCTTGTCTGGACTCCTACATTCTTGTCCCCAATGATTTGATCTTCTGGATGGTTCTTTTGAGTGTATCTTGAGGGGCCTTTTGAGTTCAGTTCAGTATCTTCTTTTGTCTTCTTTCTTATTTCATCATCATCTTGGTTCGCTTATTCATGATCTTCTGGAGGATTGCTGCAACATGTACTTCTTGTCTTGTTTGGTATTTCTTCATCAAATCTTATATCAATGCTTTCCAAAATTTTGCGAAGTGTTTTGTTGTAGCACCTGTAACCTTTACTCTTGGATGCATATCCTAAAAATATTCCTTCATCCACTCTTGCATCAAACTTTCCCAGATTTTCATCATTATTTTTTATGAAACACTTGCTTCCAAAGACTCTAAAGTGCTTGATTGATGCTGGTTTACCATGCCATAGTTCATAAGGAGTCTTGTCACTGTTTGGTCTTAAATGAGCTTTGTTTAGAATATGCACAACTATGTGTACTGCTTCTACCTAGAAGGTTTGGGGAATGTTATTTTCTTGCATCATGGCTCTGGAAATCTGTTGTACAGACCTGTTTTGTCTCTCTTCCACTCCATTCTGTTGGGGTGTACCTGCGATTGTAAACTGTTGTTTTATCCCATTCTCATTGCATAGGTCTACAAAATCATAGTCTGTGAATTCACCTCCTTTGTCTGATCTGATGCAATTTAGCTTGCATCCTGTTTGATTTTTTGCCAATGCCTTGAATATCTTGAATTTCTCGAGTGCTTCTGATTTATATTTTAGAAATGCAACCCATGTCATTCTGGAAAAATCATCTATTATCAGCATGAAATATGATTCTCCACTTGTTGTTTTAGTTCTTGCAGGTCCACACAGGTCCATGTGTACAAGCTGAAGTGGTTTACTTGTTGATAGCTCTTCTTTGGTCTTAAAGGATGTGCGGGTCTGTTTGCCAAATTGGAAAGATTTACATATGGTATTAGAAGGCTTCTTTATTGCTGGAATATCTCTAACTTCTTTCTTCTTGTTCATACTGATGATATGGTCGAAGTTAAGGTGTCCCAATATTCTATGCCATAACCATGACTCCTCAATTTTTCATAGGTGGCATGCTTCATTCTCTTCCTTCACTACATAGACATTACTTTCTATTCGAACACCTTTGATCAGGGTCTTTCCTGTGGTGCTTGATCTTACTTCACAGTCTTGAGCTCTAAACAGAACTTCACAGCCTTTATCACACATTTGACTGACACTCAACATATTTTCTTTCATCCCATCTACAAATAGTACATCTTGGGCCTTTCCTCTGCCATTATCCAGATTGACTGAGCCTTTTCCTTTGATTTTCTCTGCTTTATCATTGCCAAAAGTAACATTTCCAGATTTCTTATCATCAAAGGTTATAAACTTGCTTCTATCTCCAGTAATATGCTTTGAGCATCCACTGTCTAAATACCATTGGATTTTCATACCTTGAGCAATTAGATCCAGGTCACATTTATTTACCTTCTTTTTCCACTGCAAGCATCCTTTTGTTTGGTACCTTTTCTGAGATGATGGACCATATTCTCTGAGAGGACATTTTGAAGATATATGTCCACCTTTATTGCATACACAGCATTTGATCATATCTTTAGTAGAATTATGAGTACGAGTAGACTCTCCATGATTCATAAACCTCATTGAGGTCCTGAACATCAGTCTTTGTCCATAGTTTCTGCATTCTATGATTTTATGGCCAAATTCCTTACAGTAAAAATAGTATCCATAAAAACAATTTGCATACTTGATGAAGGGTTGTCTTCTCCATTTGTTTGCTTGAGATAATATTTTCACTATTTGCATCCTTTGCTAGTTTTAATTAATTCTCCTTGTATGACAGTATGCAACAATATGTCCTAGCTTGTGGCAGGCATAACAAGTGGCATTTTTTTATAGGAGGGAAGAATCTCCTTTGATGGCTTCCAAATTTTACATACTCAGGAGTATATGAGCCTTTTTATGTTGACTATTTATTTATTTCATTATTTGTCATTAGAGGTTACTTCTAGCTTCTGTCTACTTCATTGTAGGTTTCTTCTTCTGTAGGACTCATCTGAGTTGCTTTATCATCCTTATCCGCTTTTACAAAAATGATATTTTTGTTTTTCTTTTCTTTGCCTTTACTTGATTCTCCTTCATAGCCAATCCTAGTTTTTATCAGAGGAGATCTTTGAGCATCTAGAATTTCATTCAACTTACCAGAGCTTGTCATTTGAGAAGAATTTATTGACATTTTCCTTTGGGCATTTTCCAATTTCTTCCTCAAGCATACTACTCCTTCTTCCAATTTCTCTTGTTCCTGAATTTTATCCTTAACTTGCTTAAGTAAAATGTCTTCTACCTTCTTGGCTTCTTCAAGCTCTAATTTCAACTGAATGAGGACTTCTGAATTTTGTTCTTCTCTTACATATTTGAGGAGAATGTATTTCTTTTTTCTACACTTCAGTTTGAGCCTGTCAATTTCCTCCAGGGCACTTCTTAGCTCCCCCTCAAGATCAACTTCACCTTCTTCTTCATCTTCTAGAAGGAATCCTTCAAGCTCTTCAAGAGGTTCCTTCTTCACTTGAGGGTTCATCTGAGTCTTCAAATGCACTACTGTCTTGTTGAGCATAAAAAGACTTTCTATTAAATCTCTTCCCTTTCTTAGACATGGTTTTCTCTGATTCTTGACTCTGATTCTTTGTTTTCTTGTGAGGACACTTAGCAGCATAGTGTCCAACTCTTCCACAGTTAAAGCATTTAAATGGAAGTTTACCTTTATATTTACCTAAGCCTCTATCCAATTTCCTAACAAATTTGGCCTCTTCTTCATCAGAGCCAGAGCATATCTCTTCCTTTTCTTCTTTCTTCTTCTCTGTCTTAAAGGCTGCCTCCCTTACATTTGACTTCCTCTGTGGCAGTCTCATCTCATAGGATATTAGGTTTCCAAGTAGTTGATTCATGGTCAACGTTTCCCAATCAGTTGTTTCTTCTATGGCAGAAACCTTGGGGTTAAAGATGGGTGGAAGAGATCTTAAAATATTTTGTACAATTACACATTCTGGTATGGTTTCTCCAAGAGCTTTCATATTATTAACAATTTCTTCAACTCTTAAGAAGAAGCTGGAAATATCTTCATCATCATTCATTTTTAAATTTTCAAACTGAGCTCTATATACTTGAAGTTTGGTTATCTTCACATTTTTGTTTCCCTTATGGATGTTTGCAAGAGTATCCCACATTTCTTTGGCAGTCTTGTTGTGGATTACTTTGATAAATTTTGCCTCACATATTCCATTTAAGATTGCATTCATGGCCTTTGCATTAGATACAAAATCTTGTTTTGGTTCTTTCTCTGAGTCAGTCGACTTTGGGGCATATCAAAATTCCATAGCAGCCCAAACTTCTATTCCTAGAGACATTATGTATGCTCTCATTCTGATTTTCGAGAAGGCATAATTTGCACTGATGAATAAAGGGGCTTTGTTAGTTGAGCATCCTTCTTGACTAGCCATCCTGGGGACCTAGGATCTCCTTTCAGTTGTTAAACTGAAACATAAGGAACTTGGCTCCGATACCAATTGTTGAACCCTTATTTAAACTGAGAGGGGGGGCGTGAATCAGTTGAACACATTCATGAACTTTTAAAACTTTCCATTAAGCTTATTTACAACTTAATTTCATGATCAACTTTATATGTGAACAATATTAATATATGAGCAGCAAGTATTAAGATAATGTGACAATAGACTTATTATGAGAGCAGCAAGTATTAAGAAAATTGAATGAACCATATCAACACATAAGCATCACACACAGAGAGACAACAGATATAAGTGGAAACCCATAAAATGAGAAAACCACATCTTATTATTTTTGTGATGCAAAGGCAAGCTCCAACTCCCTCTCACCACTGATTTTCTGTAGGCACCAACCTACAGGAGTCTCCAACCTCAATTCTGCAAGCTACAACTTGCAAGGAAGCTCCAACTCCCATCAATTTTCTGCAGGCACCAACCTACAGGAGGCTCCAACCTCAGTCAGCTACAACTGACAGCTATCAAGCTACAACTTGATAGGGAAGCTCCAACTTCCTCACTCTATCAAAAGAAAACATTTGGTGATTTACCTTGGATATCAGCTCTATTTTGTACTTTATTTTCTGCTGTCCTCCAGTCTTCAAATCTATCTTATATCATCTCTGACTCTTCACAGCATCTCCACCTTCTTCTTATTTTCTCTGCTTCAATTTTGCATTCTCTAACCTCTTTCTGCAAATCAATATGATATCATTTATACAGTTTGCCTCATAATTGTTTGTATTCCGCAGGGAATTCGAAGTGAATAGCCCTGACTCTTCACCTTCTACCTCCTCATTTCTTTGTCTAGCTCATTCAGAAAAACTACAGCAATTTGTACAAATTTCAGTTTTACAGTGGAGTTTTGATTTCCTACAGAGACTTTCCAGTTCATCACAAACAATATAAACCAATTAAAAACATTTACATTCAGTTACAATATAGATTTCAAATCAACCCATTCAGCCTTTTGGATTACTGCGTGTTTGTCTTTTCTATTGCTGTCTCTGTCTTTTTCATTTCTGCACGCTCTCCTATTCATTGTAGTTGTGTAACTTCTGCATATATAACTATCTTGTTATATAACTCAAGAAACTGTCGGCATAATAATAAAATACCTTTTTAACATATAAAATGCCATTTTGGGCCCACCAGCTGAACTTTTCTTATGCTCCGATGCGATGAGCCTCCTCCAGAGATTTCCGATTGCGATTTCTCCTCTTGCGATGGTTCTGATGCGATTTATTGCAATCGCAACCTTTATTAACATGTTCCATTGTTATGTTTTTACTCCGATGTGATTGTTCGAATGCGATTGATCGCAATCGCATACTTTATTAACATGTTTCGTTGTTCTGTTTTACTCTGATGCGATTGATTCCTTTGCAATTGTTACGATGCGATTGATCGCAATCGCAACCTTTATTAACATGTTCCACTATTATGTTTTTCTCCGATGCGATGGTTCACTGTTCACAGATATATGTATATATATATATATATATATATATATATATATATATTGTTTCATATATATACTTTTCCGCTTTACCTTTTATATATCCTTTAGCTTTGGTTAAAATTCTCGGAATAAACATGCATTGAACTTTTCTTTTTACATGGGGGCCCACACTACAAATATACTCCACCTCTTTTATATTTCCATTCGTAAGGTCCGCATTCAAATATCATAAGTTCTTCGACCTTGCTTTAATCCATAAGTCGGACTCAAAACCCAACAGATAACATATATAGATATATATCCTCCATCAACATTATATCAAGTCTTTGACTCAGACTTAAACCCAACACTAATATATATATTTATATAACATTTCGGGCCCCATACTTTATTTAACGCTTCCACTCACAACATAGACTAAGCCATGCAGCATATTAACATTTGGCTATCAAACAACCATCACATCACATACAATTTCCTATCTTTCTCTTGGGCCCACATCTCTATTCACCCGCATATCAAATTATTATCAGAACCATTACATAACGTCCACAGCATATCAATTCACATAACATATGTCAACAAATGTTAAAAACCATTATAAAAACCTTTGGATTTGGATTTATATCCCAACACTAATACATATGAACTCATGCGACCAAAGTATTTTAAAGTTTGATTTCAGCACATGTTAAAACGACTTTCTCGGGCCCACTGACGAACTTACCTCGGTTCTCTTCCCCGCAACTTCACTTTTGATCGGACGGTCAATCCCCTCTCGCGCTCCAACTGAACTTTGGGCGCACATCCGACGGATGACGCGCAATATCGCGCAAATTAGATGCACAGAACATAACTCTCAAAAGTTACGCGATGGAAATGGTTTTGGAAAACCACCTTAGGACATGCGTCAAATAGAGACTTATATCGCGTTCAAAAAGGTGAATTCTGCTTACCACTCAAGGGCAGCACCATACTTCTTGTTTCTTCCATCGAAACTGCCTTCACTGTTGATTCAAGGTTGCATTTCGCACTCGGTTCTGCCTTCGCCTTTGACTTCGCACTTTTTATATGTTAACCCCTATTTCCTTAGCATTTTACCACGACACTTTCAGTTGTTTAGCCGAAATTGTTGCACTGCTTAGTGCAAGGAATTCCATCCTCTCTTTGGATCATCTTGCTTAAGGGATCAAAGGGGAGTGATTTGAGCTTCATTTCAGCATTTGGCTTGGGGCCATTCAGCCACACTCAGCCACAGCACAGTCTCCTTCAGAAAACTGTTTCTTTTATGTAGGGGCAGTAGCAGCAGGGTTGCACCCTTTGATTTTATGCTAGTCTTTGAGGAGGAGGTGCTTATTTCCCTCCTGCAATGCTAATAAGAGGCATAGGGCTATTTAATTGTATTATTTTGTTATCTCATGTCATATTCAGCCATGTATAATACATAGATGCAGTAACTGCGTTATTTTCTGTAGTACTGTTGATTATTCATGCATTTTGCCGGAAACCTTTGCTGGGAGTCTTGTCTCTACTGTATAAGTGATTAAACCTCCATTTATTTGTTGTATGATTAATGTAAACTCTATATCAGACTTGTTTCTTCATTTTTTGCAGAAACCCCTCATTAGAATCATGCAGTCCTTGCTTCATTAGTTGTTGCATAAGTTAGGCTATGGGGCTTTGGCTTATTTTAGCTGCATAGACTTGGGAGATTTGTTTATATGAGCTACAGTGATTTTTTTCACCTCAAATTCTGCATGTGATGTAAATCATGTCTACTAAAGGATCCAAGTCCCATTTCTCACTTGTATAGCGTTATTTTCTGAATACAATTGTTTTATGCTCTATATTGCTGCATTTCCCCACACGGGAAGGAGAATATAGATCATATTGTTGCTGAGGTTATTCTATCTACTGGTGGGATGTTATTTTACATCTACTGAGTTTCTCTACATTTCCAAGCTCATGATTTGCTAAAGCTCCACATTGGTAATAACTCAGATTATTCCCAATAGTGTAGTTGTTCCCAATTTGGAACATTATAGCCATCCAAATCCTATGTCACTTTCCTTAGGGAGTAGTGATTTCAGTTTCAAATTAAGACATTGGCATATTATGGCTTGCGGCCTTTCCAACACTACAGGAAATTCATTGAATTTTGCAAAAGGGTAAGTATTAAGGATATAGCTAAACTTGCTAAGTTTTACATGCACAATATAATTCTCACAGACATGAATTTATGGGACCCCTACTCAAGATTGGGATATACACAACTTGCTACTGATGGAATTATCCTCTTGGTTGACCCATGAGGAAACAATGATAGAGGGAATGAAAACAGTGATGGAAAAGGAAGAAAAGAGGCCCTTATACATGAGCACAGAATTAGTGAGCCCCAAATTTGTCATTAGTAATCATAATCTCATCTCATTCGAACCTAAATTGGAACCTAGGTACATGGCATCCCAAGAAAAATACATCCTACATTTTGAGGGCACCTTTAGGATGGTGGGGATAGAAATTTTGCAGGATTTCCAAACAAGATGGCATTCCCTTCCTCACAATTTACAAATCAGAGAATATCACTCTCCAGAAAGACTAAGGAATTCCTTGGAGAGAATCCCACTATAAAAGCTAAAAACGAAAAGGCTCGATATGAAGTGGATAGGACTCAAAATCAATGCTCCCTTACTGTTGGGCCTACAAGAGAGAAGATAACAGGCAAATGAAAAAAATTAATGGATAGAGATAGAGGCAAATGCATGTTTCTATCCACAGGAAGGATACCATCTGAGGCTCCTTGGGATTTCAGAGAGGCCAGCAGTGCCATAAATGAGTTTCATATCAGTGACTTAGTTTCTCAAAGGTTGAGAAACACCTTCAATAGGGGAGGTGTTGGCCTGTGACCGCACACAAGGTGGAGAAGTGGCCCCTATAAGCAAATCAGAGGGAAGAGGCGTGAATGGTTAAAGTGAAGGCCGTGCAATTCAAGCATATTTTAGGTGGACACTCTGTAGTCCAAAGAGGAAATATCACTTACCATTTAACTTTTTGCATTGCCAACTGCATTGCACTTACACTTTTGTTAACTTCACCTGCACCATTTCCCCGATTGTGATGTAAATGGGACCCACTCTCTTTGCCACGTCACCTTTCCGTTCATGGCACATCACACTTTGCGGGTCATAAAATTTACTCCCCATTCTCATAAAAAAATACCCGATTGCGATTTGCGGGCGACCCCACCTACGTCATTCCACGTCACCTCTCCGCACATCGCACATCGCACTTCACATTGTTTCATTCTTGTTACCATTGCACTCCTTCACAAAACTCCCGATTGTGATTTGCGAGAGGCCCCGCCTCCGTCATGCCACGTAACCTTCCACTCATTGCAAATCGTATATCGAAAGTCGAAAATATTACCACCGTTTATCATAATAACAAAATCCTTGAATCCTGATTGTAATTTTCTATATGATTTGGGCCCCACCTCCTTGCCACGTCACCTCTCCTCTCATCGCACATTGCACTTTGCATTGCTTTACCTTTACCCCCAATTCCTCATGATAGAAAACTCCTGATTCCTCGATTATGATTTGCGATATGATTTTGGGCCACACCTCCTTTCCATGTCATCAAAGCCCTCCCATGGCCTTTTTCCTGCTCTTTTCAGTGTTAACCATCCAACTATGTGTTAATGTCGCATGCCTCACTAGAAGCTTTTCCATCTTCCCCTCATCTCCACTCCCTATCACACATCCGACGACTCATGATCTATTTTGCCCCCCCTCCAAAACTCGATATTCGGTGTTCCAAGTCAAACACATCATGGGCTTTTGGCAAGACAAACACAGCTATAGTATATTCAGATTCTCCAAGAACTCCCCACTAAAGATCTAGGCACGCACAACACGACTAGTCGTTCTGTAACGGTTAGTGGAAATCATGAGAATCAGGGAGTGGAGGCTTTCAACGGTAGGTGGAATCATGTGATGGAAGCCAAGATCCCCACCTATTCATGGCTACTCCTCACTTCCCCATTTTGAACATTCTGGGATTTGGCCTCCGTGGCCAACTATGTTGTTTCTTTTACTCTTTGATTATGATGTTTTACTATTAAAGTCTTGATTTCACCAGATTTTGTTTTAATTTTCTGATTATGGGAGTGATTGATTGATGCACACTCTGAAATTTAGTTATGATATTTTGATTTTCACATGTGTGGGCTGATCATGAAATTTTATTCGATCATAAACCCTCAGGCATAACTCTATATGTAGAGAGTTCAGAGATGAAAGAAAGGTTCTGACTTTTGGAGAATTTTGTTGTAGTTCTGTATGACTGTGCTCTTTATGCTTTGAGACACATATATGGGAGAGTTTTTTTGAACATAATATGATATACGACATTGTTTATTTGGATTCTAGATGGAGCAATGAGTAGTATGTATATGTTTTCTCTTGTTTATCAGTAATCTCCTGTTGATTTATAATCATCTTTCAATGTTCTTCTGCTTTGATGATTCATGTAATGTAGATGCCGATGGTATGCATTTTTATTCATGAAGTCGTGTATGAATAACGCTCATGTGTTAAACTTGTTGTACCCCTTAATTCACACTCCACAAATCTCTATTGTTGGTCACATTCCACTTACATCCACTTCCTCTAAGTTCAGGGAGATAGATTCTAAAGAATTTTAAGCTTGTCTCTCGCGGATTCCTCCTCCGTTCCTTCTCAACGCCTATACATATTTTGAAAGCCTATTCTCATTGTTTCATACTTGGCCCATTTGAAAAACCACCGAGACATACGACCTTCTAAGCCCTCTTGCAATATAAGGTAATTCACGTGAATCAAACTCCAAAGCCTTCATCATTCCTGAACCACCACAATAATTATCATCTTAATCAAAATTCTATCAGAGGCACCCCTTAAAATTGTCTACATCTAACCTCTGATTTCAAGATGTCCTAGGCACTGGTATTTTGCAACTCAAGGTTGTCTCGAAGAGCGAAAACATATTTTATGCATCGTTGTCAGGGGTACGAATGAAGAAATATTTTC
The DNA here is from genome assembly GCA_034641835.2 of Pinus albicaulis. Classification (NCBI taxonomy): domain Eukaryota; kingdom Viridiplantae; phylum Streptophyta; class Pinopsida; order Pinales; family Pinaceae; genus Pinus; species Pinus albicaulis. The sequence continues at coordinate 135,955,133 of CM076569.1, read as the reverse complement.
CTGTGGATATGACATAAATTCCACCCTTCAGAAAGGTGAGCAGGTAGGGTTGGGAGTTGCATATTCCTCACCTTGGCAACTCCACTGTAAAATAGTCCAAATCAGAAGTAATCCTGGCTTTCACCACGCCTCAACCAGATTCAGATCCACCATATCCCCCGACCTCTTAATAAGATGGTTATGTCCAGATTCCTTTTGAACAAGTATGCCCCCTTGGCCCTCCCTCAGCCTCTAAATGATATGCCGCAATACTATCTAGATTTTTTACCACGGTTTACAGGGGAAGGTAGTATGCCCGCTCAGAGACATATTGAAAACTTTTGTGCTTTTGCTAAGAATGCAAATGTGGAACCATTAGATGTGGTGTTAAGGATTTTTGTCCAATCCTTGGATGGAGAAGCTCTGAAGTGGTTCAAGTCTCTAGCCGATAACACGGTCCACACTTGGGAAGAAATGGAGAATTTATTCACATTGAAATGGGGAGAAAAGAGGGACCATTGATAAGTTCTCACCAAGCTCAATGCTCTAAAGAAGAGACACAATGAGGATGTAACATAATTCATAAATAGTTTCAATAAGATCTATAATAATATTCCTATTGAAATAAAGCCTCCCCAAGAAGCTGCTAAGGTGGTCTTCGCAGGAGCTTTCGAGCCAGAGTTGGGGTTCACCCTAAGAGAAAGAAAGTCCACATCTCTAGATCAAATCCAAACTGATGCATTGGAGGTAGAAGAAAAATTTTCTTCTACTGGTAAATTCAAGGGGAAGACCGAACATGATGCCAGAAGAAGGAATAGGGAGGAGGCTTCTACTTCAAATCAGGAAAGGGATTCATAAGAGTATAGAATTGAAGAAATGAACAAGCTAATCAAGAACCTTTCAAATAAGTTGATTAAGCTTGAATTGAAGGCCAAAAATTCCCCTCATCATCCTAACCAAATTATTCCTAAGCAAGGGTTTAATCCTCAATATCAGAAACCCCCTCTGCAACTGTTGCAGTGGGAGAGGAAGGAACATCAAGACCACATTCAACCCCCTCTATACTTGGAGGGAGAAGTGGAGGGACACGTTGAGGATGTCACAGACAACTAAGAAAATTGATTCCTCACTTACTCTGACAATGAGGAGAGTGAACTCATCCTGCAAAGGGAGCCAAAGGGGAAGGAATTCCCTCCAGAGGATCAAGATATTGACAGTTTCTACAGACAGTTCATGGATTTCATGCAAGCTCAACTCCAGAAGAAGTATGACCTCAGGTCCTCCAGGAAAGAACCTGAGTACAAGAACGAAATGAAGAGTCAATATAAAGAGAAAAAACCCTTCCTAGTCCTGCTAGTAAAGGGAAGAAGCCATTAGAATATTTCGCCCCTCATAAGACCACCACATCCACGTTCACAAAGTAAGAACTTGATCCTCCCAAAAATGAGAAGTCCCCATCTATAACTTTGAAATTTCCCAACCATCCTAAAGAAAATTCCAAAGAATCTATTACAAAAAAAACGCTCACAGACCTTAACCTCCAGAAAGAATTAGAGAAATTCAAGATCTTGGATCCCCTGATTGAGCTCCTGAAACAACCTTCATACAAAGCACAGGTGTCCCGATTTATGCAGCCCCATGGTGTAAGCCCTCTACTTGACAACCTCAAACTCCAAGAAGAATGACCCATGGTGGCTTTTGGACCGCATGTGGAAAACCCATTCCTAGCCTATTCTGAAGAAGAGGGAGGTGAGCTTACCCTCCATGAAGAAGTGGAAGAGATGGAGTGTTTCCCAGAGGACAACACTAAAAATAAACAAAACTCTAGTGATCCGGAAACAGAGGCAGTAAAGCTTAATTTTCCAGATCCACAAGAAAATATTCAGCAAGCATTGTTTCCTTCATAGATTAAAGACCAATCATATTTTCATGATGAATATCATCTCTAAAATTCTCTTTCCGGTTGCACCTTATCTCAATTTAGTGCCCTTGAAGAACATCATAATAGTTCTCAATCATTAATTTCTTTCTTGGATGTTAATGAAGTAGTACAACAGAATATTACAAATCATGTTCCTTCACCCGAAATTAACGAGATTTTGTAGCTCCCTTGCAATCTTCTGCGTGATAAAGAGAATGATAAAGAACACTCAGATCGCGTGACTACCATGGATAGTGAGGAAAAATAATTTGTTCCCTTACTGTTTGAAGAAAATCAGTTTCAACACAAGAAAAGAAACAGTTTGGAATGAGGTTTTTTTTCCTATTAAAAATCTTCTAGAAGATCTTATGTTGCATGTTTACCATGATCCTTTGGTAAGTGTATTGCAGTCATTAGTAAAGGAAGAAGATGTTGTATGTATCAGGATGTTTGTCCTACGATGGCAAGGTAAAGTTAAAAATTGGTTTGAGTATCTTCTAGCTGCTAGCATGGGAAATTTTCATCAATTCATGCAAGTTTTCCTAGGTCGATGGGTAATCATGGGAAATTTATTTCTTATCATAGAAGAGTATGAAAATTTATAAAGACACCCAGGGAAGAAAGTACAACATTTTTCAACTAGGTTCAATAAGGTGTATCATTCAATTCCTGTTTATATAAGGCCACCCCCAGGAGTAGCTCTCTTGCACTACCCAGATGCCTTTAATCTAGAGATGGCATTCCAAGTAAGAGAAAGGGACATTGCAACCCTTGAAGAAATGAAAAATATTGCATTTGATGTGGAAGTGAGCCTTCTGGACAGAGAGGAAAAGTTTAAAATAGAGGAATAATTGATCCAGTTTGATTCTCTACCCTTGTTGGAATAGGGTTCCCTGACTTGCATTTTTGTATAATTTTGTAATAGTCGGCCCTGCGTAGGGGTTTTGGGGTGGGTCAAAGCCCATTATTTTTTGTAATGGGTTAAATGGTAGCTCTAGGGTCCGAAAAACATGGTTTTCAGACCATAGGATAGCGAAGGCTACGATATTATAAATAGATAGATAGTTGGGTCTTGTAAGTAAGCAAGATAGAATATTGATGCTACATGCAAACTGTTAGGATCTGTTTGGGTTGTTTTGGGTAAGGAATCCTGCTAGCTATGTACGTGGAGATCCCCAGTCCTGATGTGTATGTAGGCTATGTTTGGGTTGTAAGTGGATCTTTGATATTAATTAATGCGAAGTATCGTTGAAGTATCTGTGTGTTATCGGAATTGGTTGTGTTTACTGCTGAAGCGCATCTGTGATATTTATTTAAGCTATGAATGTATTTGTGTTCTGGAATTGGCATGAGTATATCTATGATCTGAAATTAGCTGTGATTCTAATGCTTTGTGATGGTATTTGGTTATGTGCACGTGGTTGCGAATGTACTGATTAGATCTGATAGATTTGTTATGGTTATTTGCTGGTTACATTGTTAAAAGAGCTGCGAATAGACTAAGCTACAACCTAGATATGCCTTGTATTACCTACTCTCTCCTAGGGTGTGGAAACCTAGTTCCAGCCCCTTCCCATACTACTTCGAGTGAGACCTTGGCCTACGAAAGTAGGTCATTGTCGAAAGGGCAAGTAGTATAGGGGTTTGTTGGCAAACCTTAACCTCCGAACCTGGGTCAGGACCCCTCAAGCCAAAAAATGGTCCCGCAGAGACCGTCGAGTGCACCAGCAACTCAATACGACTAAGCAGACGATTGTGGAGAAAACTGTCGATGTTTTCCAGGAACAAGTTGTATGCACCCTCACCACCACGCAACAAACAGAGTTGGAATGCCTAATCAGTAGGCTCTGCACAGATGTCACTGAGGATATCCTGGCTTCTGCCACCCCCCAGACCAATATTGAGGGGATTTTTGCAGCACTAAAGGCTTCGAGGACCGAGATCTAGGTTGTCAAGACAGAGATGGAGCAACAATTTGCAACTTTACAGGCCAAATTGCAGCCAGAAACTCCACTTGAGGTAAGAGACCAGCAAGCCACGCTGGTAATCGAGGCCACCAATACTATCACAACTCAAATTGATCAGGGCGAGAGTTGTTGGAGACAGATATGCAGCTGTGGTGTAAGGTGCAATGTGACCCCCTCCTATGAGATTTTACTCAAGAACTGTGCCAAAAAGAGGAAGAGTTTGAACAACTCAAAGCTACTATGTCATCCTTGATCTCGACTCAACGCCTGGCACGACTGTGTACCAGCCACCAACTTAGAGATGACATTGAAGAGCTCCAACACAAAAATAAGGTTCTCATCAACCACCTTAATCCTTGGGCCGACAAAGCCCTCAAGCTCTCTTGGGACGTCGATATTGCAGTTAAGCAACTGAACCAGACTTTGGAGAGCATCACTACTAGTACATAAGGTCCAACTTCGTAGAAGTTGGTGGAGATTTCTCAGAATGTTGTTGTGCAAAGGGAAGGAGTGTTACCCCCACTGGTTGATGCGATCAGGAAGCTTCAGGATAATATGCAAACCCCACAGCCATAGTGACTCAAGACGAGTCATAAGATTGTGTTGGGGGCTTGTTGGAACAGGGTTCCCTAACCTGCGTTTTTGTATAACTTTGTAATAATTGGCCCTACCCAAGGGTTTTGGGGTGGGTCAAAGCCCCTAATGTTTTGTAATGGTTTAAAGGGTAGCTCTAGGATTCAGAAACCATGGTTTTTGGATCATAGGATAGCGAAGGCTACTATACTATAAATGTATAGATAGTTGGGTCTAGTAAGTAAGTAAGATAGAAGAATGATGCTACGTGTGAACTGTTAGGATCTGTTTGGGTTGTTTTGGGTAAGGACTCCTGCTGGCTGTGTGCGTGGAGATCCCCAATCCCACTATGTGTAGACTCCGCTAGGCTATGTGCGTAGGTTGTGTTTGGGTTGTAAGTGGATATTTTATATTAATGAATGTGAAGTATCGTTGAAGTATCTGTGTGTTATCTGAATTGGTTGTGTTTACTACTGAAGCGCATTTGTGATATTTATTTACGTTGCGAATGTATCTGTGTTCTAGAATTGGCATGAGTATATCTGTGATCTAAAATTAGCTGTGTTTCTAATGCTCTGTGATGGTATTTGGTAATGTGCGCGTGGATGTGAATGTACTGATTAGATTTGATAGCTTTGTTATGGTTATATGTTGGTTACACTGTTAAAAGAGCTGCGAATAGACTAAGCTGCAACCTAGATCTGCCTTGTATTACCTAATCTCTCCCAGGGTGCAAAAACCTGGTTCCAGCCCCCTCCCATACTACTTCGAGTGAGACCTTGGCCTGCGAAAGTAGGTCATTGCCGAAAGAGACAATAGTATAGGGGTTTTTTGGTAATCCTTAACCTCTGAACCTGGGTCAGGACCCCTCAAGCCAACAACCCATATGCTTTAATTCATCTCAGATTTTGAAAGGGAATCTTGGTCACATTTTGGTTAATAATCACAAGAGAAATCATGAGATTTTAGTGGAACCAACACTACAATTATCTAAAGCACTTCATGACCCCATAACTGATACATTGGATGGTTGGAGTTTTCAGAGTCAGTTTTCATGTACACATAATAATTTCAAGAAGCTGCTATGATATGGATATGATTGGGCAGTCTGACCTATTGTCTGGTTCAGTAGAAGTATCGACACAAAATTCATCAGATAAAATGAAATTATGTTCCGAGTTGTTTGAAGACATGGAGAACACATGTGCAGTACCAAGTTATGAGGTTTGATCGATTGGGTCAGCATATTCAGAAATAGGTCAAGTATATCTTGATCCAATGGCTACGTATATTGAGAAAATATTAATCACAAAGCACCATACCTTTTCAACATTTCTGTTGTTGTTCAGGTTTACCAAGCTCCTTGCAATAAATATCAGGCTGGGAATTTCTATCAAATACCATTAACAGGTTTGTTCCTAAGTTTGGTGAAAAACGGTGAAAGAATAAAGTTATTAGAGCAGTTGCTTGCCTGGTTACACTCATATTATTGTATCATTTAGAATAGCAGTAATTCTAGAAGATTAGGGTAGGTAGGTGTGGAAATAAGCTCGGTGCTATGAGATTCTTTCCAGTTTTAGTTTAAGATTGCTTTGCAGCTTTCAGTTCAAGTGTGTTTCATTTTTCAGTTTCAACATGGTTCGGATTTCAGCATTCAAGGTTTTTAGGGTGTGGCACTGTTTTCTGTTTTGGTAGTTTGCAGTGCATAGCTCAGTTGTAGTTTCAATTTATATTTACAATATGCATTTGCGACTCCATGCACCCAATAAAGCACGTGCATTCAGGTATGCAGGTTCTCAACGCACTTAGAACAACACATTGTCCACAGATGGAGCTAATGTTGACCTGTGACCACACACAAGGTGGAGAAGTGGCCCCTATAAAAAAATCATAGGGAAGAGGCATGAATGGTTAAAGTGAAGGGCGAGAAATTCAAGCACAGGTCGGGCGAACACCATGCAGTCAAAAGAAGAAAGAGCACTTACGATTTAACTTTTCGCATTGCCAACTGCATCACACTTACACTTTTGTTAACTTCACCTACACCATTTCCCCGATTGCGATGTAAATGGGACCCACCCTCTCTGCCACATCACACTTTGCAAGTCATAACCTTTACCCCCCGTTCTCATAACAAAAACTCCCTGATTGCGATTTAAAGGCGGCCCCACCTCTGTCATGCCACGTCACCTCTCCGCTCATCGCACATCATACTTCGCATTGTTTCATTATTGTTACCATTGCACTCCTTCAAAAAACTCCCGATTGCGATTTGTGGTCAGAACCACCTCCGTCATACCACGCCACCTTCCACTCATCGCAAATTGCACATAGAAAGTCACAACTTTTACCACCGTTTCTAATAATAACGAACTCCCCGACTCCCACTTGCGATTTGTGATATGAGTTTGGGCCCCACCTCCTTTCCACATCATCAAATCCCTCCCACGGCCTTTGTCCCTCACTTTTCAGTGTTAACCATCCTTCCATGTGTTAATGTCGTAGGCCTCACTTTCATCTCCGCCATATTCCCCTCATCTCTGCTCCTTGTCACACATTCGACGGCTCATGATCTAGTTTGACCCCCTCCCAAACCTGGTCTCCAATTTTGCATGTCAAACACAGCATGAGATTTTGGCGAGACAATCACAACTATGGTATATTCAGTTTCTCCAAGAACTCCCCGCTAAAGAGCTAGGCACACGCAGCATGACTGGCCATTCCGTAACGGTTAGTGGAAATCACAAGAATCAGGGAATGGAGGCTTTAAATGACATGTCGAATCATGTGATGGAAGCCAGAATACCCACTTGTTCACGACTACTCCTCACCGCCCCATTTTGAGGATTCCAAGATTTGGCCTCCATGGCCAACTATGTTGTTGCTTTTACTGTTTTATTATGATGTTTTGCTATTGAAGTCTCAATTTCACCTGATTCTGTTTTGATTTTCTAATTATGGGAGTGATTTCTTGATGCACGCTCTGCGATTTAGTTATGATATTTTGATTTTCACATGTGCGGTTTGATCATGAAAATTTATTCAATCGTAAACCCTCAGGCAGAACTCTATATGTAGAGAGTTCAAAGATGAAAGAAAGGTTCTAAATTTTGGAGAATTTTTCTGTAGTTCTGTATGACTGTGCTCTTTATGCTCTAAGACACATATTTGGGAGAGTTGTTTTGAACATAATATGATATACAATGTTGTTTATTTGGATTCCAGATGGAGCAAGGAGTAGTATGTATCTATGTTCTCTTGTTTATCAATAATCTCATGTTTATGTATAATCATCTTTCAATGTTCTACTTCTTTGATGATTCGTGTAATGTAGCTGTTGGTGGTATGCATTTTTATTCATGAATTCGTGTATGAATAACGCTCATGTTTTAAACTTGTTGTGCCCCTTAATTCGTGCTCCACGAATCTATATTGTTGGTCACATTCCACTTACATCTTCTTCCTCTGAGTTCACGGGAGAGATTCTTAAGACTTTTAAGCCTATCTCTTGTGGGTTCCTCACTCGTTCCTTCTCAAGACCTTCACATATTTTGAAAGCCTCTACTCATTGTTTAATACTTGGCCTGTTTGAAAAGCCATCGATCCATACAGCCTCCTGAGCCCTCTCATAGTATAGGGTAGTTCACATGAATCAAACTCCAAAGTATTCATCATTCCCGAACCACCACAATCATTATCCTCTTAATCCATATTCTATCGGAGGCACCCCTTAAAATTGTCTACATCTAACCTCTAATTTCAAGATGTTCTAGTCACTGGAATTTTGCATCTCAAGGTTGTCTCTATGAGCTACAACATCTTTTTGGCGTCGTTGCCAGAGATACAAATGAATAAATCTTTTCCTTGGGAGAAAACATAAATTCTACCCTTCAGAGAGGTGAGTAGGAAGGGTTGGGAGTTGCGTATTCCTCACCTTGGTGACTCCATTGTAAAATATTCCTAATCAGAAGTAATCCTAGCTTTCACCAGGCCTCACACCAGATTCAGATCCAACATCTCCCCCCACCTCTAAATCAGATGATTGTGTTAGGTTTCCTTTTGAACAAGTATTCCCCCTTGGCCCTCCCTCAGCCTCTAAATGATATGCCGCAAGACTATCTAGAGCTGTTACTATAGTTCATAGGGGAAGGTAGTATGCCCACTCACAGACATATTCAAAACTTCTACGCTTTTGCTGAGAATGAGAATTTAGAACACTTAGATGTGGTGTTAAGGCTTTTTTTCCAAACCTTGGATGGAGAAGCTCGGAAGTGGTTCAAGTCTCTAGCCGATAACACAGTCAACACTTGGGAAGAACTAGAGAATTTCCTCACATTGAAATGGGGAGAAAATAGGGACCATGGATACATTCTCACCAAGTTCAATGCTCTAAAGAAGAGACACAATCAGGATGTAAAAAAATTCATAAAGAGGTTCAATAAGCTCTATAATAATCTTCCTGCTGAAATAAATCCTCCCCAAACAACTACTAAGTTGGTCTTCGTAGGAGCTTTCGAGCCAGAGTTTGGGTTCACCCTAAGAGAAATAAAATCCACATCTCTGGATCAGATCCAAACTAATGCAATAGAGGTAGAAGAAAACTTTTCTTCTACTGGTAAATTCAAGGGGAAGACAAAAAATGAAGCCAGAAGAACGAATAGGGAGGAGACTTCTACTTCAAATCAGGAAAGGGAATCATAAGAGTATAGAATTGAAGAAATGAACAAGCTAATCAATAACCTTTCAAATAAGTTGATTAAACTTTAATTAAAGGCCAAAAATTCCCCTCCTCGTCCCAACCAAATGTTTCTTAAATGGGGGTTTAATCCTCAATATCAGAAGCCCCCTCTATAGCTATTGTAGCGGGAGAGGAAGGAACAACAAGACCACATTCAAACCCCTCTATACTTGGAGGGAGCAGTGGAGGGACAGGCCGAGGAAGTCACAGAAATCCAAGAAAATCGATTCCTCACTTACTCTGATGATGAGGAGGGTGAACTCATCCTACCAAGGGAGCCAAAGGGAAAGGAAGTCCCTCCATAGGATCAAGATATTGATAGTTACTGCAGATATTTTGTGGATTTCATGCAAGCTCAACTCCACAAGAAGTATGACCTCAGGTCCTCCAGGAAGAGAAACCAAGTGCAAGAACAAAACAAAGAGTCAATATCAACAGAAAAAAACCCTTCATAGCCCTGCTAGTAAAGGGAAGAAGCCATTATAAGAGTCAGCCCCTTGTAAGGCCACCGCATCCACTTCCACAAAGAAAGAAGATGATCCTCCCAAAAATGAGAATTCCCCATCTATAACTTTGAACCTGCCCGACCATCCTAAAGAACAGTACAAAGAAGAGATTACAGAAAAAAGCGCCCACAACCCTTAACCTCCATAAATAATTAGAGAAATTCAAGATCACGGCTCCCCTGATTGAGCTCCTGAAACAACCTTCATACAAAGCTTAGGTGTCTCGATTTATGCAGCCCCATGGTGTAAGCCCTCTGCCTAACAACCTCAATCTCCAAGAAGAGCCACCCATGGTGGTTTTTGGACCACATGTAGAATACTAGTTCCTAGCCTATTCTGAATAAGAGTGAGGTGAGCTTACCCTCCATGAAGAAGGGGAAGAGCTGGAGTGTTTCCCAAAGGACAAAACTAAAAATAAACAACAGTCTGGTGATCCGGAAACAAGGCAGCAAAGCTTAATTGTCTAGATATACAAGAACACCTTCAGTAAGCAGTGTTTCCTTCAGAGATGAAAGACCAATCATATTTGCATGATGAAGACCATCTATCAAATTCTCTTTCAGATTGCACCTTATCTCAATTTATAGCCCTTGAATAAAACCATAAGATTTCTCAATCATTAATTTCTTTCATGGATGTTAATGAAGTATTACAACAGATTGTTACAAATCATGTTCCTTCACCTGAAATTAACGAGAGTTTGCAGATCCCTTGCAAGCTTCTATGTGACAAAGAGAATGATAAAGAAAACTCAGATCACTTGACTACCGTGGATAGTGAGGAAAAACAATTTGTTCCCTTTTTGTTTGAAGAGAATTAGTTTCAACACATAAGCAAAGCAGCAGTTTGGAATGAGCTTTTTTTTCTTGTTAAAAATCTTATAGAAGATCTTATGTTACATGTTTACCATGATCCTTTTGTCAGTGTATTGCAGTCATCAGTAAAGGAAGAATATTATGTATGTATCAGGATGTTTGTCCTACCATGGCAAGGTAAAGTTAAAAATTGGTTTGAGAATCTTCCAGCTACCATCAAGAGAAATTTTCATCAATTCATGCAAGTTTTCCTAGGTCGATGGGTAATCATGGGAAATTTCTTTCTTTTTTTTGGACACTATATTAGGTGGGTGACCTGTCTGTGGTTTTGTGCATGGGTTTGCACATGGTTTTCGGCATGATGGTTTTCTTCCCATGGTATTTTGTAGATTTGGTCAAGGGAAATATATTTATGTTCTAATCCAGGGTTATTGGATTGGGGTGCATGAATGCTTCGACATGTATATATATGTGTTATGGAATTGAAAGTAAAATAATGAAAAATCAATATGGTAGTCACGGTTTTGGGATCGAAGGGAAAATCTGTGTATATATGTTTTATGTTTTATTCTCTTGCTATTGTTTATTTTTTGTTTTAAGAGTTCGTTTGGAGATATTTTTTGTACAAGGTTAAAACCTACACCCTCCCCCCTTTTCAGGAGTTTTCACACAGCAGTCAACTTTCATTTTTAACAACGTTCAAATTCGTTAATCTTTAATCAAATAATAAGAACATTGCCAGGTTATTTTTTTTTTTTGCAGAAAGAAACTTCTAATAGTCCATTGACTTCTTAGAAACCCTTCTTAATGTTTGGTGTTTTTCCATATACCAGTAAACTGATTTTCATCAGAAAAAAATTTTATTTTCTACGAAAACTTCATCATTTACAATAAGCATAAGTTTAAGAAAATTAAGTGCACTTATTTGCTTGGATTCAAACAATAAAGGAACACAACTCGAAGAAAGATTGCTCCACCCTACCAATGAGAATGGAAATTATGTCCAATTCACCCCTCCAGCTTCTCAATTGCTAGAACAATCCATTTTTGATAGCGAAATGTCAAGGTTAGTTCACATACATTGAGACCCCATAGTCTAGCCTAGAAATTTCATACATTTGTTTGTTTTGAAGTTTTCCACTGGCTCTAGTATAGCTCAAGAAACACTCCTTAGGCAACATCTTGCCTCACCTTCCCTGCATCCTATTCGGGCTTATAGACTTTACTCTTATCTCTTTCAAGCTGGCTTCCACTTTTTCCTTATTTTTCCTAACCCCCTGATTTCCCACTCAGATGTTTTTATCTCTAGGTAATGAGAGAAAATAAATATCTCTTAATTTTATGTAAGTTGAAAATTCGTTTAGGGTATTTACATGAGTTCCATGTCTCATCACCATTTTCTATTAAACAAAAGTATTTAAAAAACTTTAAACATTAAATTTTCACTAGGTTTTCACTAATCCCATAGGTTATTAAGTTTGTAGTAAAAGTATGTGACAGTTAATAAGAAAATATCTACAACAACTAGGGATGTTACATCTTCCCCGCCCTTGTGCGAAACATTATTCCTGGTGTTCATTCTTTCCCTTGAAAAATGTTAGTATATGCTTTCTGCATAAATATTTCATCCTCCAAGGTGGCCTCTTTCGAGCTAAATTGCATCCACTTCACTTTAGCTTGGGTGATAGCTCACCTCTATAACATTGTTTCTCTATGATCGAGAATACATAGACGCTCTACCAGGAACTCTTGATCTGGTTTGATCTGCATGTCCTGATAGTTAATGATGTGTCTGGGATCATATATATATATATATATTTCTTTAGTCATGAACATGAAACATGTTATGGACTTGTATATGACTAGGTAATGCAAGTTGATATGCTACAGGCCCAGTTATTTCCAAAATATGAAAGGGTCCACAATATCAAGGTGCTAAATTTACATAACCACCCCACCTTAAGGTACTTTTCTTGGGTTTAACTCACACATACACATGGTCACCCATGTGAAATTATCTGTAAGTCATCTTCTTATCTGTGTAAGCATTTTTTTATATCTTGATAAACTTTTTATATTTTTTAAAAACATTTTCATCGTCAGCTCTATTTTTTCTAGCATGTGAGGTCATAATATTAACTTACCCTTAGGATTGTTCCAACTAGTATGTGTCCTACACCTTTTTCCATACATTTTCTTAAAAGGGCTCGTTTTCAATGATTCATAGTAACTATTGTTATATGTGAACTCAACTAAGTGAAGATATTCCTACCACTTGGTTGGTTGTTGCATTACATACATTCTTAGCATATCCTCATGTACTTGATTCACCCATTCAGTCTTCCCATATGTTTACGAATGACATGTAGTACTAAACTGAATTTGAGTACCCACTCTAGTAAACATGTCCTTCCAAAATGCGAAGGTGAAATTTACATCCCTATCAGAAATTACCACCTTCGGCATACCATGAAATAAAAATATTTCTTTCATAAATATATTTGAAATTTAAATATTCTTATATGTGGAACTGAAAAGAATAAAATGGTTTCTTTTTCTCAAATTTTCTACCACTACCATGATGGAATCATTTTTTTTCCTAGATCTAGGCAGACATGTTATAAAATATAATGTAACCGTGTCCCATTTCCACTCAAGAATAGGTAGTGGGTGAAGAAAACCAGTAGGGTCATGGTTCTCATCCTTCACTTGTAGACACTCAAAACATTTGGCTAAATATTCAGCAATATCACTTCTCATACTAGGCCAAAAGTAGTCCTTCTTCATTGCAGAAAATATTTTTTGATAACCGGGATGGGTAGCATATGGACTTCTATGAAACTCGTCCAACAAATTTTTTTTAAAAGATGTTTGATTTGGAAAATATACTTTTCCCTTAAGGGTCAACAAATTATCATGGTTTATACCATATGCGGATTGATTTCCATAATTATGTGCTTGTTTGGCTTGCTTCCATAAACATTTTACTCTAGATCCTTTGTGGCAGCTTCTTTAATATGTTCGTAAAAGTTCATTTCTATTTTAATATAGGAAATACCATATACACAATGAAATTTCCTACATAGCGCATCAACCATACAATTTTTTTTTCCTTTAAGATGTTTAATGTTAACGCCAAATTCACTCTCAAAGGCATTACATATTAATTCCTTAGAAATAAGCCACTTCGAGGGGGAAACCTCCAATACATTACATGAATGAAAAATTCTTGGATGATACAAATTAAAAAACCTCCTTTCTATATATAAGAGTCCATGGGGCCACAATGTAATCCTAGCCAACCTAACAATAATAATTTAAGGGCACAATAATAACAATATGGGGGTTACAGGGATACAATGATAACAATAAGGGGGTTACACTAACAACAATAAGGGACTATAATAGTAATATAGGGACCTAACACGCCCCTCTCCATCAAAAAAGTGTTGTCCTCAACGCTTGAGTAGCTCGGGGTGCTTCTGTATAAAATTCTCATCCTCCCATGTAGAATTTTCAGTGGGTAAGTTCTTCCACTTGATGAGATACTCTGAAATTGATCGATTTCGTAGTTGTCGAGTTCTTGTTTCCGTGACCGCTTCAGGTTCCAAGATGATTTTTCCTTCCTCATCAAGTTCTGACAATATTGTTTGAACTGGAATATTTTCACCTATAACCTTATTTAAGCATGAAACATGGAAAACTGGATGCACTCGTGAAGAAGCAGGAAGCTCCAATTTGTATGCCATAGTACCTGTTAAACACCATGTTAAACACACACATGGTGTATGAGAAAGAATAAACACACACAACAAGAGACTCAACACACAATAGAAGGATAAGCGTGTAGATTTCTTATTTTTCCATTATACATGATGTACATTTATAGTACAATTGTGTGACTCTTGGTTTCACATTCCAAGGTCAATTGGACTCCATTGTGACTTTTCACATTCCACACCTACCCATGGAGGATTAGGTGTTCCAACATTCCCCCCCTAATCCGAAGCGATATGTGTGAGTCCAATAAGAGAGTTGTAATACAAATCTGTAAAGTATACATGGCAGCACTTGGGCTGAATTAACTCTCTGAAATGTTGGCAAAAAGAGGTGGTTTAAGGATGACCACCAACACTAGAACTCAATACTTGTTGCAATTCCCGAAACTCTTCCAAAACTAGCAAGAAGCTGAAAGCTTCTGCTAGAGGAATTGTCCCTCATAAAAAAGGGAGACCTTCAACCTAAAAGAAGGGAGGTCTACAACCTGTGATGGTTTAAGGATGACCAACAACACTAAAATGCTTGAAGCATTTCCTGGAACTCAACCAAAGCTGGCAAGAAGCTGAAGGCTTTTGCTAGAGGAAGTGTCCTTCATATATGAAAGGGAGACCTTCAACCTAAAAGAAGGGAGGTCTACAACCTGTGCTGGTTTAAGGCTGTCCACCAACCAAAGATGATGGTTTAAGGTTGTCCACCAACCAAAGGCATGCTCATGGGCATCCGTGTCTCTGGCTACATCTCTGAATCTGGAATGACGAATTGTGGCTCAGGCTCGATTGAACTGTTGTGTCTCTGGCTACAACTCTGAACATGGAATGAGAGATTGTGGCTCAGGCTCGCTTGATCTGACGTCGAAGCTTGTACATGACAACCATTTCCCCCCCTGTCAGGGACAAGGTGAGATGATGGCGAAAAATCAACTGCAAGTTTGCTCAATATTCGTGAACATGTTCTGACATGTGTCTTAAACATCTTCTTCGTTGTTGGTGCCCATTGCCAAGAAGCGATCCATCCAAGATGAATATTTTTTCCTGCAGGAGGCTTGTTTCTGAAGCATCTATCTGAAGAATGAGTGTGCCGACCATATTTCTTGCATGGATGAAGATCAAAATAGTGATCTTTCATATGGCCAACTCGATCACAGTGTTGGAATTTTACAATCTGTTGTTGTGGAAGCGGAACAGGATCTGGAACAGCTGCAGGTGAATTGTCATACATGAATCCGGCACTCTGAAATATGATGGGCTTGGTGTAGTCTGGAATATGAAAGGTCACATCCTTTTCATATCCAAGACCAGTTCAGTGCTTGTTGTGGACAAGCTCTTCCCAATGTCTGATGATGGGCTTGAAAAGTGCAAGCTGAGCTGCTGCATCTGCATGTAAATCTGAATGTGAATCAACTGCAACTTTATCTTCTTTCTTCTAATGGGACTCTTTCTCAGTCTTCTGAACAGAAACAGTTTCAGAATGGTGACTTTTTTGCTGAAGTTCATCTTGCTGAAGCTGAGATTCCAACTGCAAAAACTCAATCTTTTCATGTGCATCTTGCAAACAATTTTGAATATCAAGAAGAGCATTCCTTCTCATTTTTACCATATCATCAACATTTGAATGAATGAGGTTACTCAACAACTCTAATGCCTCATTGATTTTAGCCATTTCAACAACTTAGGCTCAAAAATAAAGGGTGTTGGCTTCAACCGAAAATGCACCCGTTTACAATGTGATTCAACTTTCTTTCAACAATACAAATGACTCCAAAGAAGTTCCAACTATGTAAATCTCAAAGTACAAAATGTGCTCTTCAAATCATGGAGGGCATCAAGGTATAGACTTGATTGTCTAACCGGTAAGCAACAATGACTTACATCAACAATTTTTCAACTCAAATACTGATTGCAACTATGAAGAAGCAATATCTACTCACAATACAATGTCAACTCAATACAATATTTCTACAAAATGTGTAGCAAAAACACTTGTGTAAGAGGCCTTTAAGGCAGCTGATTTGTCTCTTCTTCAAAAGAGCATTTCCTCATATGTAATTTCCTCTTTATTCATTTGTTGCTGTTCATTTTCTCTCTTCCTCTCTCTCTGCTGCTCTCTTTTTTTTTTCTTTTTTTTTTAAAGGGGGAGGGAATTTAATAAATTTAAAAAAAAGGGGGGGCAAACTAAGGGAAAATTTTAAAAAATGTGGGTGGGGGGGGCGGGGGTAACTAACGGAATTTTTTATTTTTATTTTTATTATTATTATTATTATTATTTTTTTTTTTAATTAAAAAAAAATTTAAAAACAGAATTAGCAAACGGGGGTGTATTATAATGGGGGGGGGGGGGGGGGGGTTACATGGAGAGCGAGAGTAGTGGTGTAGGGGTTTGGGTAATATTTTAACCTGTATGGGATTTATAGTACTTTAGCGTGTTATTATCATCTAGCTTAATTGAGGGACATTTGTTTGTATGGTTGTAGCCGTAAAAATACCCAATCTCCTACATAAAAACTTCTATCGCTGCAATGTTGATCTTCCTGTTGTTTCATTTGATTTTGTGCTAAATTTAGGTTATCCTTTAAGAGCTGGAGAAATTCTTGTTGATGCTTGATGTGATCTTCCACTACTTGAACCTTCAAATTTTCTCTTAAATATGATGTAATGGACGGTGGATGATACCCATAAAGTGCCATAAATGGGGTCATTTTTACTGCAGTATGGAAGGAAGTGTTATACCACCATTCAGCGAGAGGTAACCACTTGACCCATTGTGTTTGTTTATCAAATACAAAACAATGAAGATATGCTTCCAAACATTTATTTACTATCTCAGTTTGACCATTAGATTGAGGATGATAAGATGAGCTATCAGCTAATTGAGTACCCAAACAAGAAAATAAATCCGTCCAAAAATTTTCAGTAAAAATGGGATCTTTGTCGCTCACAATAACCCTTGGGTTTCGATGTAGCTTTTGAATTGTGTCCATAATTGTAGTAGCAACTATACTTGCTTTAAATGAATGAGATAATGCACAAAAGTGTGCATATTTGGTAAGTCTATCAACTACCACCATGATGACACTCTTTCCTTCGGACTTAGGTAAACCTGTGATAAAATCGATTGAAATCTCCTCCCAACGTTGACTTGGAATGGATAAAGGTTGTAGAAGCCTAGGGATCTTAATTGTCTCAACTTTATTCTGCTGGCAAATCAAACATTCCGCCACAAACTTTTGAATATCATATTTATGGCCATTCCAAAAAAATTATTTCTTCACCCTGTAGTAAGTTTTTAAAAATCCTGAGTGTCCTCCTAAAGGAGAACTGTGCAATTCCAAAAGAATCTTTTGTTTTAGTTGGGAATTATTACAAAGATATAAGCGATCTTTGTACCATAAGGAATCATTTTTCCAACTAAATATATCAGATGTACTAGGATCTTGCTGCAACTTTTGAATGAGTGTCCATACATCTTTGTCCTTCTTCCATTCATCTCTTGCTTCAGTTATCCAATCTAGTTAGATAATAGAAATGGCACAAAGCAATGCTTCCACCTCTTCATTCTTTCTTGAGAGTGCATCTGCAACAACATTAAGCTTTCCTTTTTTGTAGATTATTTCAAAGTCATAACCCAACATCTTTGTGACCCATTTTTGCTGCTCTTCTGAAGATAGTATTTGTTCCAAAAAGTGTTTAAGAGTATCATGATCAGTTTTTACCTTGAAGTGTCTTCCCATTAGGTAAGTTCTCCATTTCTTTAGTGCATGCAGTATTGCTAACATTTCCTTCTCATAAATAGGTTTCTGTAAATACTTTCCTTTGATTGGACGACTTCCAAAAGCAATGGGTCTTCCTTCCTGCATTAAAACTGCACCAATTCCATTTCCTGAGGCATCACATTCCACAATAAAGGTTTTTGTGAAGTCTGGCGTAGGTAAGACCGGTGCTAGGCACATTGCCTCTTTAAGATGTTCAAAGGCCTTAGTTGCTTCAGGAGTCCATGAAAATCCATCTTTCTTCAATAATGTTGTTAGAGGTGCTGCTATTCTCCCATAATTCTTAACAAACTTGCGATAATACCCTGTTAACCCGAGAAATCCTCGCAACTGCTTTGTGGTTGTGGGGACTTTCCATTCCTTAATGGCTTTAATTTTGTTAGGGTCTACTTTAACACCCTCGTGAGATACAATATGACCCAGATATTCCACCTCTTGTACTCCAAAGAAACATTTGAATGTTTTTGCATATAATTGTTTCTCCTGCAATAGTTTGAGCACCCTATCAACATGTTCAACATGATCCTTCCAAGACCTGTTGTAGATTAGTATATCATCAAAAAATACTAGCACAAATTTTCTAAGGAAGGGCTTGAAAATGGAATTCATCAACCCTTGAAATGTAGAAGGTGCATTGGTAATGCCAAAAGGCATGACCAAAAATTCATAATGACCCTCATGAGTTCGAAATGATGTTTTTGGAATATCTTCAGTCTTCATTCTAATTTGATGATATCCTGAATGAAGATCCCACTTGGTAAAATAAATTGCTCCATGTAATTCATCCAATAATTCATCAATCACAGGAATGGGAAATTTATCTTTAATGGTGAGCTTATTGAGCTCCCTATAATCTGGACACATTCGCCATGATCCATCCTTGTTGTGTACCAATACTACAGAAGAAGATAAAGAACTTTGACTAGGTTGAGTTATACTAGCTTCTAACATTTCTGCAATCATACGTTCAATTTCGCTCTTTTGAACATAAGGATATCTATAAGACCTGATGTTTGGAGGAACACTTCCTGGAATCAAATGAATAGCATGATCATGATCACAAATAGGTGGGAGTCCTTTGGGAGTTTCAAAAACCTTGCAATGATTTTCCAAGACATTTTGGGGATCTAGAGAAATAGATGATTTTGATGTTGGAACTTCTAGTGAGCATAATTGTGCAATTACACCTAGTTGTTCTTTCTTTAGAAGCTTTGTCATGAAATTAAAGCTTATTATATTTCCCGGCTTCCCTGCAATACCTCGTAATTTGACTTCCTTTCCTTCTGAAAAAAATTTCAAGAAAAGTTCTTGAAAATTAAAAGCTACCGTCCCCAAAGATTGTAACCATTGTACTCCTAGTACAACATCAACACCTCCCATAGGAATGGAAAGCATTGGACTATTCAATACATATTCCCCCATGGTTAGCTTGATATTATGGCATTTTCTAGAGAAATTTATAGTTCCTCCTTACAATGAATAAAATTATGGGTACTACCTGAATCAATCAACACTATTACCTTTTTCTTCTTGATATGTCCTTCTATCTTGAGAGTTTGAGGAGTGGTAATTCCTACCAATTCATTACACGATATGTTCGGACTCATTTCTTCCTCTTCTAGGGTTGGTTCCTGGTGTATATCTTCTTCTTGTTCATTTTATTCTTCCTCTTCAAAATCTATGTAAAATAATTTCTTCTCAGCACACTTATGTCACAACTGTAGAAAAGTCCTTTTGCTCTTTTTTCTTCCAATGGTTGTGGTGTCAACCTTGTAGGTTGTGGAAATATATGAGTAGCAACACTTCCCTCTTTATATAAGTGAGTGGTAGGCTTCCTTGTCGCCATAATTTTACATTCAATTTTTCTTACCAACCTGAATGCATTCTCCAATGAATCAGGTTCCAAAACGAAAACTTCATGTTGGATGTTATCCTTTAAAGTACCTATAAAGAGATCAATCATGTGTTCCTCTGGAATATCAATTACCCTTATATTCAATTTTTGGAAGTCATGAATGTGCTTCCCCACTAAACCCTTTTGTTTGAGATTTATCATTTGGCTAAAGAAGGTGTTGCTCTTTGTATCCTCATAATGTGCTATCATTTCCTCTGTAAAAATTGACCAAGTGAAAAAAAATTTAAGGGAGAAAAGCCATCAATACCATACAAATGTATTTTTTTCTAATGTAAAGTTGCAATGCGTACCTTTTGTGTGTTTTGCACATTATGGAGATCAAAATATTGCTCCATCTGTAGTATCCATGTTACAGGATCCTTTCCATCAAACTTCCTCATATCCATTTTTGGAATATGGTGGTTCTTTCCACCAACATTAGAGTTTATGAAATCACGATTAAAATTTATTTTGTTCTCATCATGAGTTTCCTCTACTATCTTTTCACCATTAGGAAACATTTTTTGTATCAACTTTGTCAAACCTTCCATGTCTGCTTTTAGATCATTCTTCATGTTTTCCATTTTTTCATCGATTTTAGCTTCCATGTCATCCATCTTAGATTCCATGCCAGCTTCCATGCCATCTATCTTAGTTTCCATGCCATTATTCAAACCATCCATCTTATATTCCACGCCTTTCTTCAAACCATCCATCTTAGTTTCCATGCCTTTCTTCAAAACTTCCATGTCATTTTTTGTTGCTCTTTGCGAGAGTGAAATTTGTTGCACTTGCTCTTGTAAATTTGATATGTCATGTTGCCATTCTTCGTCTTCATGAGTCATATTAGAGCCTTCTAAAGGCTTAATGGGTGTTGAATTCTTTTTAGGAGGCATTTCAGAACCCGATTCTGAAATATATTCTACAATATGCCCTTAGAATCAATTCAACTTGATTCTTCAAACAAGACTTATGCAATTCCGAAAAAAAAATACACACCTTTTACTTGCTTTTGAGGAGCTTGATATTGAAATTGACTTATCTCTATACTTTCAGATCCTCAATATCTGAAATTCGGCCCTGTAGTATTCCTATAAATATTCTTTCAAATTCCATATGTCTGACTTGATTTGGATTCTTCAAGACAACCTTATGTCCAATCTCCCACAATGACCTAATTATGGACTGGTTCAGTAGAGCGAATTTGTACGACTTGCCACGTGTCACTGTTTGCTCCTTTGGCTCTGAAATTTATAGACAAGAAACTATAGTCTGTGTACTTCCAGTCACTTTTTACAGATTTCCAATCTGATGCTCAGAGAGAGAGTTATGAATATTTTCCCACAATCACCTCTTTAAGATGAAATCCAGGAGCCTGAAAAAGACCTAACTTCCACAGATCATATCTCCGAAAATGTTGCAAACCAAGCTCTAAAATTTTATGACGATGT
Organism: Pinus albicaulis; assembly: GCA_034641835.2. Classification (NCBI taxonomy): domain Eukaryota; kingdom Viridiplantae; phylum Streptophyta; class Pinopsida; order Pinales; family Pinaceae; genus Pinus; species Pinus albicaulis. The sequence goes on along the minus strand of CM076569.1, from coordinate 135,933,743 downwards.
TCCTCAGGATTTCAGCTTCACTCTCTAAAAATTTCAGCTTCTGAACCTTCTTAGAACAAAATTTATACCAAAAATTTTGTGATGACCTTTTTAAGTGAAATTCAAGACCTTCAAAAAGCCCTAAATTCAACGGATCATATCTCTAAAAATGTTGCGAACCAAGCTATGAAATTGTGCGACGATGTTCCTTAAGATTTCAGCCGCGTAATCTAATAATTTAAGCTTCTGAAACTTCGTAGAAACAAAGTTATAGCGAAAATTCCACGATGACCTATTTCGAGCAACGAAACCATAGAATCCAAAGCTCTGATACCAAATGTTGTGAATCTAGCTCCAAAAATAGAAGAAAAGAGATATCAACGCCTTAGAAATAAGCCACTTCGAGGGGGAAACCTCCAATACATTACATGAATGAACAATTCTTGGATGATACAAATTACAAAACCTCCTTGCTATATATAGGAGTCCATGGGGCCACAATGTAATCTTAGTGGGGCCACAATGTAATCCTAGCCAACCTAATAAAAATTTAAGGGCACAATAATATCAATATGGGGGTTACAATGGTACAATAATAATAATAAGGGGGTTACACTAACAAAAATAAGGGACTATACTAATAATATAGGGACCAACACGCCATACCTTTACAGTGCGAACTACAAGCTTTAGTTCCAAGTCATAAGTAGAATATATTTACTCATGATCCTTCAACTTATGTGATTCATAATCTATTACCCTATGTTCTTGCATTAGAACTCCTCTAACACCTTCTTGGCATACATATCTTCAAAAGGTATATTATTTTTTTGGGTCTGGTACTCTAAACACTAGGCTTGTAGTCAATAAATGTTTTAATTGTTCAAAACTGCATTGACATTTTGTTGTCCACTTGAAATATCTTCCCTTTATTTTGTAAAGAAGTTATAGGGTAAGAAATTCTAGAAAACCCATCTATAAAATGATGGTAATACCCATCTAAACCCATGAAAGACTGAATATCTGCAACATTTTTGGGGACAAGCTATTCCATGATGGTTTTAATTTTTTCAGAATCTATGAATATTCCTTCTAATGATATTATATGTACCAGGTATTCAATTTTATCTTTTTAAAAATCACATTTATTTTTCAACACTATGCACAAATGCTCCTTATGTTCCTCTAAGTTTCTCGAGTAAATAAGAATATCTTCAATAAAAATCAGAACGAATTTGTTTAAGTAAGAATGGAAAATACCATTCATCAGACTCATAAATATTGTTGGGGCATTACTAAGTCCAAATAGAAAAACAACAAATTTGTAATGATCGTAGCCAGTCCTCAGTGCTTTCTTACAAATTTCCTCTTCTTTTATCCTTATCAGATGATAACTTGACCACAAATAAATCTTAGAAAATACAGTAGCACCTTTAACTTTATCAAATAAATCATTGGTTATTGGCAACTAATTTTTTTTGTTGATAGTTAACTTATTCTGTTTCTTGTAATCAATACACAGACATAAATTTCCATCCTTTTTTCTAACAAACATCATTGGGGCTCCCCAAGGTGACACTTTTGGGTGGATGTACATTCTATTAAGCAACTCCTGCAACTTCATCTTAAGTTCAGTTAATTTAGGTATTCTCATACGATAAGGATATTTTGCCGATGGGGTCACTCCTAGAATTAATTCTATGGTAAAGTAAATATCCCTTTCAAGAGGAAGGCCTTGAATTTCTTTTAGAAATAAATAAATAAAATCTTGAATAACTAGTATGGTTTGAAGTGTATTTATCTTATCCTTAGAGTTAGTGTTAGCATGGGATAAATTTTAAAATTTACACCTTGGCACGCATATTTTTAAATTCATTGGTGAAGGCAGGACAAATTTGAGATGGCTTCACCAAAGTTTATTTCAAATGAAATTAATTTTATTTAAAGTATAGAATTAAAAAGTGATGGTTAAAGTTGATTTTGGACCCCCTCTATGCTCCGAAGTTTAATGAATGAGGGGGGGTCCAAAAAGGGTTGTTTTCAACCTTCCACGTTGCAAGTGGAGGATAGTTTGGACCCCCTGTTCCAAAACATCTTACCACCTGTGCCCCCCTCCGAAATCCGGTTTCGGGTTTTACATATCAAATGCAGCAATGGTAATTTTTTTATTCAGGGATAAATTAAAATAGCAGGACCATCATCGACCATGGAATTGAGATTGGGATTGAAGGCCCACGAAATATGAGATGCGATAAATAGAGTGCTCCCAAGAAATCTGCCACTACCGCTATGGCTTGTATAAATCAGGAACAAGATTGTAACCAGGATAACACCATTCATCTTAAAGTTGATTTTCACAGATGAATAATATGACATATCTGGCAACTAGATTCCAAGTAGAAAAGGTTACCAGTCAGTATGAAAAATCACAGTGAGAACTTTGAGAGCTCGAAGAATTGAATGGGTAAATATGTTGTGGAGTGCAAATAATTATAAGCAAGCAATGGAAATCTCTTCACCACCTTCTCTATCACGTGCGATTTTATTTTTCTGTGTGACTGATCTTGATGAAGTGCTTTGATTTTTTGGGATGTAATTGGGCGCATTGAAATGGAAGGTCAATCTCCATGGTTTGGGAATGAAGAAGAGAACAGATCTAGAATTGATGACTTTCATAGAGCAGTACTGCTTGCTCTTTTTGTGTTAGATTGCTTTGGTGGAAGTAATAAATCTCTAAATAGATCAACCATGAAAACAGAGGAACAATTTTATTGCTCAGGTTTATGAGCTTTCAAATGTCTTCTTCATAAGGAATGGCGTCGTTGGCACTAAGTACAAAATTGACAAACAAGGATTCTACAGAGTGAAAAAACATTAGTTTTAGTCGACTCATACATTCTGTGGAACACATTTCTCTCTGTACAAAGATGGAAGACAGTCGAGAGACATATAAATTTAAATAATTTACAATCTGATTTGATTCTAGCAGGGTCTTTTTACCCATTGTCCACAGGCAGAGACATTAACTTCAAAAACTTACAGCAGGACAACGGGAATGAAATTGGAAATTATGAGAGAGGTTTTTTACCATAACAGGGAAATGAAAAAAAACCTCTCTCCGATTTTATACATGTGTCGGGAGCAGGGAGAATAGAAGACATGTATGGGAGTTATTTTTCAAGATTTCGATTTCCCTATTTAAGGCATGATTTTGCAGCGGTTGTTGTGGAGAGATGGAGATGAAATTTGAAAATGCGAGAGAGGTTTTTACCAAAACGGGGAAAATAAAAATAAACTCTCTCATATTTTGCATAGGTGTCACCGTTGGGGAGAAACACATGTCTGAGTGTACCCTTATTCTCAACAGATTCAGCCCAGATTTCAGTTCATATTTTTAGAGATTTACTTGCTATTTTCATCCAAGATGATTGAGTTTGATCTCCTGAGCCTAAGGAATGTATTTGATATAAATATCTATGTTTTTAACGAAGAAAAGGGAGTAGGATTAGAGAAGCAGCAGTGCCAGCATTGCATTGTAATTTATGATCTAGCAAAGGTAGTTCGAATGGCAGATCCAGATGTCAAAATCATGTATCGTTGCCTCTTCGAGACCACCCTAGCCAGTGTTGGGTCCACATTATCATTCATGAAAGGTTTCTGAAGTTAAAGGCCACAAGCGGTGATTGTTAGATGTATTTTTCTTGACCCTTTCCATGGCCACACTTGCCCAATTTCTGCTTAAATTGTAACCAATGAAAAGTTGTTGAAGAGATAAGGAAACTGACTTAGTCTTTATTTAAATATTGCATACCTTAGCAGTATCAAGGGTTGGTAGGTTGAACCTTATTAGACTCTGCGTTGTAAGAATCATTGTATTTGAGCACTATAGTTTTTTAGCTGTGCATCAATAATAAGAGACCGTTCACAGGATTCTTGAGCTATGTTAATGGTGATGTTTTTTCCTCTGTGTTAATTTTTTCTTTGTCTTTCATGTTGTGCATCAATTTATCTGATGGTAAAACATAAAATTTAGATTAAGATTTGCTGAGAGAGCACCTTAATTTTGTCTGTGTTTACTATATTAATGTTTTCTTCTGAAGTATATTTAAAGAATTCTTAACTTCTCTTTAGCTATTACTGAACTCATTTCTTTCTTGCATCTCATATTCACACTTCCAGTAAGATCCATTCTACATAGTTAGCTTTCCCTGTGAATTCCCTTGAAAATTTGATGCACAATTCATCCTTTTATGACTCCATAGCCCAGTGGATTAAGTTTCACAACTCTATCTTTCCAACCACGTGATCTATCAAAACAAACAACCCTCATAATTTCTATAAATATCCTAATATCAGCATTTATAACCATCAAGCTAAATCATAAAAATAGAGAGAGCCCTCTCTGAGTCTAGGAAGGCTAGGTCCTGGACTCCAAAGCAGTTTAATGTTGTCCTCTATCATTTATTCTTACCAATATTATAAATTATAGGGTCACAATAGTTAGTATAGCCCACTTGCACAACATATACTTGACATCCTTTCCAAACATAGTCTCTTAATCAGTTAGTTGTGATAGATCATAATTTAATGGCTCTTTTAATTCCCCAAACTTCTAGTCTAACACCCTCTTATGTGATGAAACTAATGGTATTATCCTTACAATTCACTAAGGACCAATGTCCTTCCAACCAATCCATGTCGATTAGCACATCATAAGATCCTAGAGGTAACATATTTAAATTCACTTTAATTTGTTGTCTTGTTATTTCAACGGGACCATTTTCTAATTTAGTAGCCACTCTTCTTTTAGGCACAGTAGGAAGTTGTACTAACCAGGGGTTTTAAAATTTGAAAATTTTCAAATGACACAACTCCATGATTTTGAGATAACATAAGTCAAGCTTGCACATGGGTCTATTTAAATAGAAATATAATGGTTAGTTGTTTTACCTTCAAACTCTATCATTGTAGGTTGATACTTAGTTTGATGATCCTCCAAGGCAATGTTGATTCTCCGTATCTTTCTTGCTACTTCCCCAACCCTAGAGGCATCTAGTATAATGAGGGCAATTTTTATAATAGTGGGGATCCCCACAACCCCAACACTGCAAAAGGGGTTTTTGCGACTGGGTAGGCTTTGGTTTACTTGACACCTCAACTTGTCTAGTTTCGCCTTGCGCTCTAAATTTTGGCTGATTTTTTACTGAAGGTCCATTCTATTGTTTTATGTGTGCATTCTTAACACAATAAATTTTTGGATTCTTGGTATTCTAGGAAAAAAAATTCCCCTTTTCGTTTTCCCAGATTCTGACACTTTCCCCTTTTTCCTTCATTTTCTGGTAGTAGATTCAAGATTTTCAAATAGCTTCATCCATCAACTTCAGATTATCAAATTCTAACCTTTCCTTCATGAAAGCTAGTAAAATATTGATGTAACGATGCACCTTAGATTTCTCTTCACGAATGTAGGTAACATATATCAGTAGAGATGTAAACTTGGTTACAAATTCATCCATGGACCATTGTCCCAATTTCAAATCATGAAACTCTTTTTCATTTCATCATAGAACCATTATGTTAGATACTTATCCCTGAATTGTTTTTGGAAATTGTCCCAAGTCACCACCTGCTCGTCAATCCCTTGCACAATTTTTATTTATTCCCACCATAGCGTGGCTTTACCTTGCAATTGATAAATTTCCAATAGGATTGTAAATTTTCTTCATATTCATAAATATGGAAATATTTGTTTATGTTGATTAGCCAAGCTTCTGCAAATTCATCCATTTCTCCATCAAATTTTGGGGGTTTGATTTTCTTCAAATCCCCTTATAATTTGACCTTTTTCCTATTGGGCCCTTTTCCACTAGAACGATTTTCAGATTCTTCTTCATTATCAATTCGACCTCCCTCAAATTTTGGATTTCCCTCTCTCATTCGATGAACTTCATCTCTATCTCGATCATCCAGACTTGGATTTGGATTTCTTTGATTTTGTTTATCAGATAGAATTTTTATAATTATAGCTTGTTCCAACCTCAACCTCTCATTATCAGCTCTTAAATTCGTCATCTCGGCTCGTAACCATTGAAATTTTTCCAATAGCATCACATTTTTATTGTGATTTTTCTCTCCCAAAAGAACACACATTTTAGGGTTGGCCCCTGCAAAATGTAAAGGTATTGATTCTACTAGTGGTCTCCCAGGTGGAGTGATCGCAGTTCCTCTTCTCATGTTTCTTCTCCTTTCTATCTCATTTTGTGCATCATTAATAAATTTTTTTATTTCAAAATTCCCCAAACAGACCATAATAAAGCTCTGATACCACTTGTAACATCCATCAAACACAAAATAAAAATAAAAATGTATTACGTCATTAATTTTCTTAACCTTACATTCGGAAGTTTGATATAAATATCAATTTTTGTTTTTGTTTATGTAATTGTTGAGAGTACCTGCTAGTTGGAATAGATTATGAGGCTAAAAATAATTTGTTTGGAAAAAATTTCACACATACATATGGGTGAATAAGATGTTAAGGAAAATGTGTTGAGTATTGAAGGCAGCATTATTGTATATTATTTGTTAATATTTCCAAAGAGCTTAATTATTTTCTTATAGAAACATTGTGGAGATAGGATGTCTTTACCTCACCTAAAATGGATATGTGTGAACATATTTCATATTAAATTTTGTATTATTGGACACTTCTCCATTTCCACCTATTGCATGACCTGGGTACAACGGTAAGCTAGTTGTGGAATCCCTATTGTTTATCTCAGGGTGTTGGATCCAACGGTTGAAGTTTATTGTGAGGAATTTAGGGTAATGATCTCCCCAAACCTCACCCACAAGTGGTCACTTGCTCTCCCTTATGTTCAATAAGATGGCTCTGCAATGGGTGGGACCTTAGATGTTTTATAGGTCTATGGTGTCTGCAACTAAGCACCTTGGCTCACGTAACTCTGCTTCCCATTGGCAATGTGTAATCGTTGCTAAGCATTCATGGAATTAGAGTCGCATTTCTTTTATTTTTTTAATTTCCTTGTTGCAAGGATTCTTACAAGCTTGTTGGGCTCTAAACATTTAGCAATAGGGTTCCTACTAAGCATGTCAAGAGACCAAGTGCTATGTTTCCTCTAGAAACACTTCTCCCTTATTTCCATTAGCTATTTTTTAATTTTATCAGTGTGAATAGGGTGGTGGTACTTTAGAAAGTTTGAGGGACCCAATATTTCAGGTAACCCTCTTTTATTTTTCTTAATTTTTCTCACTTTTATGTTTACAAGGTCTTATAATGTATTCTCACGACAAGATATTTCTTAGATTGGCTCAATCTAGGTTTCGTACTCGAGTTATTTAATGCTTCACCTTTATTGTAACTATTTTCTTATTTCCTTTTCAAATATTTTTAGATAGCTTCTCACCAAGTCCATAGTTTAAGTCTTATTTGATTACATGAATCCATGTCATTGTGTGCCAAAGTCTAGTTTCCCCCTCTGGTGTTTGCACAGGGTTAGGGTTTAAGTCACACAGTGACTCCTCCATGGAAGGCTATTCAAAATTTATGAACTTGTTTGTACATTTTATAAATAAATTACTTAATTTGATTTTAACCGACTATTCTGGATATGTAAAATACTGGAAGGAAAAATACCCTTGCAATGGGTGTAAGACTGTCTCATTTTGGGAATGCAAGACTCGTTCTTTTAGCCTAATTCGCAGGCACTGTAATTGATTTTTCTTATGGTTGAATTGATGGTTATTTAATAAGTGTCTTTGGTTATATTTATTCTCTGTTAATTAATGGTCTAGGGTTTGAAATATATTTTTTTGATTACCTTGTTTCCAATTATATACAGATTAATTGTTCAATCTAAAGACTTATATTGGTCCAAAGATCTTATTATTAAGTTATGTCTTTATAGTTACTGCATTAAGATTTTTTTTTCATCTTGGCTTAAGTAAAATCCAACAAGATTCTCTATGAGAAATGGTTAAGAGATTAGTAAAAATATTTGTGTTTTATTATGTATGCTCATGAGGGTGTCTTCCCTACATTATTTTTCATTATAATTCCTTTGTTGCTTCATAGAATATTTTATTTAAAACTTCTTTTAAGGAGTCTTATCAGTATTTCTCATGTACCTTTCTTTTTTTATTAAAAATTCTCAGGCCAGGAAGGACCTAGTTCCTCCGGATCCTACCCTGACCCCTAGGATATAACCTCTTTTTCTTATGAATAAAGGACTATTCCAGCCAATAGACTCTATTCTATCAGTCAGAACTAACCTGGTCCACTGTTAGGTCCCTTTAATACTATTGTAGTCCATTAATGTTATTATTCGTGTAGCCCCCTTATTGTTATTTTTTTTGCCATGTCGTCACCATGTTGTTATTATTGTGCCCCATAGAATCCCATTGTTATTATGGTTGTGCCCTTACATTATTATTGTTATGTAGGGTCTGATTATATTGTGACCCCTATGACTCCTATATATAGAAAGTAGGTTTCTTCATTTGAATCATCCAAGAATGATCCTTTTATGTATTTTAAAGGAGGTTTCCCCTCGAAGTGGATAATGTTTAAGTCATTTCTCTATATTTCATTCTATTTTTAAACTAGTTGCATAAAATTTGGTATCAAAGATTTGGATTCTAGGGTTTTGCTTCTTAAAACATGACATATTGGAATTTTCCCTATTGTTTTTTATATGAAGATTTAGAAGCTGAAATTGAAATCACATGGATTCAAAATCTTGGTGAACATCATACCAAAATTTCAGGCCTTGGTTTGCTATATTTTCAGAGGTATGATCTGAGGAATTTATGGTTTTTGGAGGTTCCAGAATTTAGTCTCAAACAGGTGATCCAGGGAAAATATTCATCAGTTTCGTCCAGTGCATCATATTTGAATTATATAAAAATTCGTCGAAATTACATATAATTTAATTCTTTTTTTATAAATTTAAGGGTCGAAGACCAAATCAGTGAAACGTATCACGTGATACAAGTTCGCTCTACTGAGCTAATCCATAATTAGGGCAGTGTGGGCGATCGGGAATAAATTTACCTTGAAGAATTGAAATTATATTTTACCTATGGAATTGGAAAGAAGACTCAGAGGGATACAAAAAGACTAAAGGTCAAATCTTGGGGATTCAAAATCACAGAGATACATCAGGTTCAATATCTAGCTCCTCAAAATCAAGAAAATGGTGTGTAAGTTTTTTTTAATTGCATAACTTTTGTTTGAAAAATCAGTTTGAAGTGATTCCAAGGGAATATTGAAGCATTGATATTAGTATTGGATTCTAAAATCCCCCCCAAAAAATAATTCCACACCCATTAATCCCTCAGAAATCTCTACTATGACACATGAAGAGGAATAATTGCAAAATGATATATCAAAATTAAGAGACCAAATGAAACAAATTTCACTCTCGGAAAGAGGAATAAAAAATGAAATGGAAGCTAAGATATATGGTATGGAAGGTAATATGGAAGCTAAGATGTAATAAAAAATGGAAGGTTTAAAGGATGTTTTAAAATAATACATGGAAGGTTTGAAGGAAGGCATGACAAAGTTGCTACAAGAAATGATTCCTAATGGCGAAAAGGTATTAGCTGAAACTCATGATGAGAACAAAAAAAATGTTAATCGTGATTCCATAGCCTCTAACATTGGATTGAAGGCCCTCCATATTCAAAATATAGATGCGATGAAGTTTGAAGGAAAGGATTTTGTAACATGGATACTACAAATGGAGCAATACTTTGATCTCCATAATGTGCAACATACATAAGAGGTACGCATTGCAACTTTATATTTAGAACCCAATCAGTTTGTATGGTATCGATGGATTTTTTATCATAAAAAACTTGTCACTTGGTCAATTTTTATGGAGAAAATGATAGCACATTATGAGGATACAAAGAGAAACACCTTCTTTAACCAATTGCTAAATCTCAAACAAAAGGGATCAATGGTGGAGCACATTTAGGACTTCCAATTAAAATTGAATATAAGGGTAAATGATATTACAAAGGAACATAGGATTGATGTATTCATAGGGATTTTAAAGGATAACTTCCAACATGAGGTTCAACTTTGGGAACTTGATTCATTGGAGAAGGCATTCAGGTTGGAAAGAAAATTTGAAAGCAAAATTATGGCAACAAGGAAGCCTACCACTCACAACTATAAATATGGAAATGTTTCCACTCCTATCCTTCCACAACCTACAAGGTTGACACCACAACAGTTGGAAGAAAAATAAGACAAAGGACTTTGTTACAGTTGTGATATAAATTACACTAAAGGTCATAAGTGTGCTGAGAAGAAACTATTTTACATAGATTGTGAAGAGGAGGAAGAAAAGGAACAAGAAACTCCAAAAGAAGAGGATATACACTAGGAACTGACCTTAGAGAAATAAGAAATTAATCTGGCCATATATTATAATGCGTTGGCAGGAGTTACCACTCCTCAAACTGTCAAGATAGAAGGAAATATCAAGAAGAAAAAGATGATAGTGTTGATTGATTCGGGTAGTACCCATAATTTTATTCATTGTAAGATAGCAAAGGACTTGAATTACGTCATATATCCAACACCAGAGTGTCAAGTGATGGTTGCAAATGGAGGAACTATAATTTTCTCTAGAAAGTGCCATAATATCAAGCTATCCATGGGGAAATATGTATTGAATATCCCAATGATTTCCATTCCAATGAGTGGTGTTTATTTTGTACTAGGAGTTTAAGGGTTATAAAATTTTGGTACGATAGCTTTTAATTTTCAAGGATTTTTCTTGATTTTTTTTTTGGGAAGGAAAGGAATTTGAATTAAGGGGTTTTGCAGGGAAACTAGGAAAGATAATCATCTCTAATTTCATGAAAAATATTCTAAATAGATAACAACGAGGTGTAATTTCAAAATTATGCTCACGAGAGTTTCAAACATCGAAATCATCTATTTCTCCAGATCTCCAAAAGTCTTGGACAATCATTCTAAGGTATTTGAGACTCCCAAATGCCTCCCACCTATTCTTGATCATGATCATGATATTCATTTGATTCTAGGAAGTGTTCCTCCAAACATCAGTTCTTACAAATATCCCTATGCCCAAAAGAGAGAAATTGAACGTATTATTGCAAAAATGCTACAGACAGGTATAATTCAACCTAGTCAATGTTATTTCTCTTGTCCAGTAGCATTGATGAAAAATAAGGATGGATCATGGCGCATGTGTCCAAATTACATGGAGTGTTAGCAATCCGGAATTTCTTAATATTGTGAAAGAAACCCATAGGTAACCACAAAACCACTTTGGAAGCTGGGATCTAACCCTGCTAGCTCCAGAGAGGGATCTCTTTGTCAGATTTAACTTTGTTGATTTTATAATTTTAGGCTAGATGTGAAGTTCAGAGCTTGATTTTTAAAATGTTTTTGTTGGAACAACAATGGAAATCCATTAGGAAAATGGATTCAGTTAAACTTTTAGTTGATTAATTGTAGCAATAACAGACAAGTTTAATAGGGAAAGGTAGGAAAACTTATTAGATCTAAAAATCATTGTGATATGGTGAAGAAGGAAAGATTAAGAATCCATTAAACATAGATTAGTTAAGAGTTCTATTGTTTAAATTCACCGTAAAACATTAATTTTGTTCAAAAGCCATAATTGAGTGTACTTAAACGAATTCAAATTCTTATTTTTCTTATAACAGAACAAATACGATAAACATATGAATTAACAGAAAAATAAAACACACTAACAAGAGAAAATAACATCACCAACAAGTCTGACACAGGAATCCTGAAAAACTTGCTATATTACTGAAATTTTTCCACTTGAGCTCAAGGAACAACTTTATATTCAACAATCTATTTCTTTATACAAATCCCAACAATAATACTTTGAATTTGGAAGTATTTATACAAAACTATCAAAAACTATCTTAAGTGAAACTCTCAAGATCTTTTATAAAATATCAAAAAATGATTACAAAGGTAGAACAAAATAATAGGAATCTAAAATGGATGTGCCTATTGACTCTATTCACGAAGATTATTTTTGATGACTGGACCTCAAAAAGGGTTTCGTTGTTGTTGTCCTATTGGAGATGAAAGGGTTTTACCTAAGCAATTCACATTGCTTATATCAATCTTCACTTGGGATAGAAAATTTTATTGACTTTATATATGTCTCATCTACATCTGTGTACTTCTAGAAGGTAGGCTTGACGACAAACAAGTTTTTGACCTCATGATTGATGAATATGTTTAATTATATGGCCTCCATGAATGCCTTCCATGTGATGTTCCCTTTTATAACTGCAAATTTGGATTTATCACGGGCTATAGTGCATAATTTCTCCTGAGAGTATTTTAGGTTAATAAACTTGTCTCCCATATGAATTAATCCTGGTAGCCCTTTCCTGTTTAGCACACGAAATTTCCTATGGAATCTTTGAATGTTGGACTCCCAATTTTTACACTTATTCTCAAGTTGCAACTTAAGGTTCCTTTTTGTATGCATCCTATTTACCTCCAAAATGGTTTATGTCCTGTCTTGAATTCCAAAATATTCTAATTATTCTTTAGTTTTAGAATTCAAGATCTTTATAATTGTTGATTAACCACAATTAAACAATGTGGTTAGCTTCACCTTTATTTTAGCTAACCTAATTCAATCACGATTAAACTATGTGATTGATTATTCAATAACCTAAACTAATTTTATTTCATCCTAATCACATTTAAACAATGTGATTAAACCAACTATTCTACTTCTCTTATTAAAATGTGGAATTTTAACTAGCAACACACTTTATTCAAAAATTTCTAAGTAATGATTGATGCATTTTTTCATTTATTGAGTGGAATTTATGCTTGCTCACTGCTATAAACTTAATAATAATATTTTTGTGGGGTATTTTATTCTTTTTCTTTTTCTCATGATTTTTTATTTTTTGTTCTATTCACATATCCATTTTTTATCCCCTTTTGTTTATTATTTATTTTCTTTTCTTTCTTGGAAATAAATTTTGCAAAATGGAAAATTATTTACAACATATCATGTACAAAATTACAGCTACAATGAAGTAATCTTATAAAATATAGGACTCTAACAATGGCTCCAATGGTGATGGCACTCTCCTTGTGAGGTGCCAAGAACATTGTAGATTAGTAGCCTTAATCCATTGGGCATGTTGTCTTTATCCTGCAACTGAATCTGGTCCACCTGTTGTTATTTATAAATGTGGGAAACCAATCATCATAAGTGATGCATGGATTCTGGGTTAAATCAGATCCTTGCATATTAAAGAATGAACACTTCCTTATTTTCTTAAATACTTAAGAAACCTCATTAAAACGCCATTTGCTTCAACTTAAAATATACATACCCAAAAGAGAGCTTCTACAAAAAAATTACACATATATAATAATATAAGAAATCCTTGGCCAAATATTACAATGGAGAGCCTCTCCCGGCTCTTGGTCCTTTACAAAATCTCTCAAATCATTCTCACACCCTCTGTATTCCTCACTTATACACCTTTTACATCCTCATACAACCCTCCTATTTATACAAAAATATGAATTTATTCTCTTCCATAAAATCCTCCACACAAATCTCAATTAAGACCTAAATTAGATTTATTCTAGTTTTGGGCTCAACAAAGTCCCATATATGGAATTCCTACTCCCTAGATTATATACCCAATGCAGTCCACTCATTACTAAAATAATATATACAATAATCCTCACCTTTACATTTTTATCTCTTAATTTATTAAAAAGAGCAAAATAATTAAAAAAATAATTAAAAAAAACTCACCCCCTATTTCATACAAATGAATAATGAAAATTGAGCTTGATGCTCCTGCATCAGACTCCGAAGGTTGAAATTAACCATGATTGCCTAATCATGTGTTTCGGATCTTTGTCTTCCTGGATCCCATATCTTGTGTTGCAATTCTCCATTTGTTGCTACTTTTGTTTGTTGTTTTTCTCCAGGTCACCACACTTTATGTTGCATTGCCCCACTGGCTATTCTTTCACAGTCTTCTGTTGTCTTCCTCTTGTTGCGTCTTCTTTGTTTTACTGCCACTCTCCGCTTCTGGGATACTTTCATCATTATCAACCTTATCAGTTCAATTTATATGTTCAATAGATCTTCTCTAGCATATGCAATAAAACCTGTACTCTCAAAACAATTATTAAAATAAAAAACAGAAGGCCTCAGTGCCTCTTTCTCCTCTGGAAACATTTCAGTATGCTACTTTGAAATTTCCTCTTTCATCAGCACATCAGTATGCTGATCTAAATCCTCCATGAGAATGTCAGCAAGTCCCTCCTGCATATCATCTGTTTCAAGAATGTCTCCATGTTCTGGTTCAAAATAATGAACTTCTTTGATTTGCTGAATCATTCCTATATCCTTATCCTTTGTTTCCTGATTATTATTCAGGACAATTTCTTCGTCTTTCTCTTTCAGCAACTCACCCTGAGTATAGATCCTCTGCTATTCCAACTTCCTACTTTGAAGATCTAACTTTCTATATAACTCAAAAATCTCAATTGGGGTAGAACTTGGAAATTTTACACTACTTTCCATACCTTCACTTGTTGTTGACCAATCATCAGATGGCCCTTCTTCCTCTGCTTCAATATTCTGCTGAATATTTCCATGAGACCCCTCTGTCTTCATTTCTTTCTGATATTTGGCTATCTCATCATCATTCTGAACAGATTTCATATTCAACTTCTTCTCCTTAACAAACTTTAAAGTTTTTTCAACATCCTGTGATGTACTTGCAATCACACAAAAATCATCAGTTTTAAAAATAGAAGACCTTGTGGTCTCACTTGATGCTTTAGTCATCATATCTCCTTGCTGCTCTGAATCCTTCATTTGATTCAGTTCTTCTGTATATTTTTCTTCTGTCACATCATTACTTTTAGAAAGTAATAGACCATATTCTGGCTCACATATCAAATCTTCCTTTAAACTAAGTAACTATTCCTTCAATTGAACATTCACCCTATGCTCCCACTTCACTTGCAATCCTTCCCATGTGAATTTCCTCTTCATACTCCATCCATATCTTTGGTATAATTTACTTCTCCGTAACATTTCCATCAACAACTCAAGACGGAAATTTATCTCAACTCTCTCTCTGTCAACCTGCTCTTGACTCATTCTCATGCCATTTGACTTAGTATCTTCCTTCTCCTTTCTTCTTCTATGGTATTCTTCAGAACCTCTGCAATGAACTTCAGTAGTCATCTTTGTCTCTATCTTCATGAGTTCCTCACTCACTCACCATGAGTTGTACTTAAAGCCTCTGCAACAGCAAGTCCTCTCTGCTGCCTCTTACCTCACCAAACCCCTCTCTAGACTTGGTCTTTTGGCAAGCACTGGTTCTCTTTTCCCTGGAACCTCTTGAGCATTCTCTCTGCTCCTCCTAGGCTTCAACTCATCTGCACTTTTTAAGAACACAAATTTCCTTTTTATTCAATCTCTGTTTTAATTCTTCAAGGTTCTTCTCCACACTTTGCTTTCATTCAGAAAATATTACTAGTCTCTTTCATCAATACTTTTAAAACTGTGATCTTCTTTTGCTGAGATTTCCTTCAACTATCTGCAACCTGAATTCTGAAAAAATCATCTTCAAACCAGAGTTAAAATAAAACATATCAGCTCACCTTCAATATCTTTATGTGATCTTGTTCCTTCTCTCACCTGTACTTTCATGCACCATACAACTGCACATTATAAATGGTACATCAACTTACATCTCTTTACCTATGTACAGATAACAAGCTATTCATGTTTTCAATTTCTTCGATGAATAATGTAAAACTCATACATCATGTCCATCCAGAATGCCGCCACATGATGGTAAAATAAATATTCTACAACATCAAGAAATTGTGTCTTACAATCTCAAAACCCAAACCAAAAGAATTCTCCCACTTCCAACTACAAGCTTTGGTCCAAAAATGACTTAACCAAAACTGCGAGAACCCACATTATGCATAATAAACCTACTCACATAAAAATGCATGTTTCTCTTTATATCACCCAGGATAGCACATTTTCATTTTCCATTCATTTTCCATTCATTTATACCTCCGCATTTGCAACATTTTCACTTTAATTTTGAACCACATGTTGACATATCATTTCCGCAAAAATACTTGTCTATAAATTTGATTTTGGTTAATAAAACCCAAAAATGTCAACATAGGATATGCTCACCCATAATTTTACTTAAAATACCTTTCCAATTTTCTACACCCTTCTAATTTTTCCGAGTGAATCCACTCTCAACTCATTGACTGGTCTCTTCACAAGCAAGATCTCCAAATGTACTTCCAACATTTATGTCCATGCGAATTGTAAATTTGCAATTTTAGTTTTACTGCTCCATAGTACAAACACCAGCTCGAGAGGGATGCCTCTCAATTTTATCTACTTGTCCACAATGTTGCAAGCTCCCACAATGATGCAGATCTACAACAGTTCTTTGCACAAAATTGTTCACTTCTATTAAGGCCCAGGCTTATCAACATACAACATGAAGTTGATTAATTTGTCAAATTAGCATGCAATTCCATTATAAACATTTCCTTACGCAAGAAAACTCCACTACTATGTTCATTGGATCCGCAAGGGATCGTTGTGATTATATGATACCATTAGCATTGTGTTTAAAACCACATCCTCATTTGGAAAATTGAAAGATTCATATTATACAAAATCCACAACCGTTGACACCATTACCATTCAACACTTATGCAAATGCTTTACCAAGGCTACGTTATAGTTTTGGGAACTAGTATGATACATTGCAATCAACGCAAGGGTGCTTCAATGTTGTGAAATTTGACCACGTTCCATGATTGGCACGTATACTTTAATATCACTGCAATGTATTTTAAACCTACGACTACACCCTCGAATGTCCACGAAAGCATCGAGCCACCTGTTCGCAGCCTCTGTGCTACGATGCTTAGTCACAATGATGCGTTACCACCGTTAGCAATAAAAATTTAATAACGATGCATCAAGCCACCGTTGCAACGCTCTCAGTCGCTCTTCTCCACAGACTCGAGCAGATTCCTCCTCTTTATTGCATGGACACAGCTCCATAAACCAATTCACTCCAACTTTGATTGCTCGTTGCTATAACTCTGCTTGCGATCTAGTATACTACTACACCATCCCATACGATGTCCAACTGTGGGAAGCACTACTACAACTTTGCCAATCGATCACCTGTGTTCAAGTTTTTCTCACAGAGCATGCATAAATTACAGAATTAAACGAAAAGTATAATATATCAATCAACTCTCTCCCAAGCTCTCGCAAGAAATCGTTTCCAGCTTTGATACCAAATGATGCAGGGATTCTGGCTTAAATCAGATCCTTGCATATAAAACAATGAACACTTCCTTCGTTTCTTAAATACTTAAGAAAGCTCATTAAAACTCCATTTTCTTCAACTTAAAATATACATAACAGAAAGAGAGATTCTACAAAAAATTACAGATATATAATAACATAAGAAATCCTTGGCCAAATATTACAATGGAGAGCCTCTCCCGGCTCTTGGCCCTTTACAGAATCTCTCAAATCATTCTCACACTCTCTGTATTCCTCACTTATACACCTTTTTACATCCTCATACAACCCTCCTATTTATACAGAAATGTGAATTTATTCCATTCCATAAAATCCTCCACACAAATCTCAACTAAGACCTAAATTAGATTTATTCTAGTTTTGGGCTCAACAAAGTCCCGTATATGGACTTCCTACTCCCTAGATTATCTACCTAATCCATTCCACACATTATTAAAAGAATATATACAATAATCATCACCTTTACATTTTTCTCTCTTAATTTATTAAAAAGAGAAAATTAATTAAAAAAATAATTAAAAAAACCTCACCCCCTATTTCATACAAATGAATAATGAAAATTGAGCTTGATGCTCCTGCATCAATAAAATTAGGGCCTTCTCTCTTGTGATGTAAACTTCCCTCACTCTTGCAATAAAAAGGTAAAGTGGTATATATACATTGATTATAAAGTGAAACTGATTTATTCTGGAAGAAAGTAATGTTTAAGAAATCTGCCATTCATAGGTCCACTAGGAAGTGCTCCTTCATTTAAGTCTTTCAAGAAAAATGCATTGTTCCCTACAATAGCTTCAATCTTGAATGACCCTTTCCACAAACTAGCAAACTTCCCATGCTTTCCTTTATCTTTGTTCCTTGAATCCCACTTCAACACCAAATATTCCATCTAGAAATCATCAAATTTTCTCCTTTTATCATATATCTTCTTGATGTTTTCCTGAATTAGTTGAGTCTTAATGTAATCTTCTTCTCAGGATTGCTACAATTGGATGGTTTGGTTGATTCTTCTCTGTAAATCATTTATTTCCACATGTGCTTCCTGTAATAATTTTGTTACAGGTATTCCTAGTTAGGTAAGAAAAATTGCATCAACCCCATATACTATATGAAATGGAGACATTCCAATAGACATTTTGGCAGTAATTCAGTCAGCCCATAGGGCATTAATCAAATTTTTATGCCAGGGATTTTTATTTTCCTGCAACATCTTTTTGATTATGTTGACTAGAATTTTGTTTGAAGACTCGACTAATCCGTTTCCTTGCGAGTAGTAGAAAGTGGAGTGTCTTAGCTTGATATGGTTCTTATCACAGAAGTCCACAATTTTCTTTGATTTAAAGGCTACAACATTCTCAGTGATAATTTTATAGGGACATGCAAACCTAGAAAGAATATTACCCTCGCTACAAGGAAAAGACCCTCTAGCGGAGGTTATAAAGGAGGTTTTTAGTGTTATAAAATTGGCCAAAATTATCTAAAAAACATAAGCTACCACATCCGTTTATGGTTATGGAGGTTTTAGCAGAGCTTTTAACGGAAATTCAACACAACTAAAAAAAAAAATGGGCGGCCGGAGGTTATTACGAATGTTTTTTTCCTCGGTGCACTAATCAGGCTTTAACGCACTAGTGCGTACCTATAGATGACGACCAGGGTGGTCGAAGAAGAATGCACTGGGCTGTTAAGGTATAAAACAGCACCGGGTGTAGTGTTGGCGATACAACGCACGGGGCCGTTATAATTGGCCTTGGGATTTGAGCAGTGCCCATAGGTCGTATCAACACGCCGGTGCGTAGACTTATAGAAATGCATTGGTGCACCCTTTCACACAAATGCACTGATATTTATAATTGGTATCGTTATTTGTGTGGTGCAAATATGTCATATAAATACACCAGTGTGTATAGACTCTTAAACACCCCGATGCGCAGTATCACACAAATGCACTGAGATTTATAATTGGTATCGGTATTCGTGCAGTGCCCATAGGTCGTCTAAATGCACCGGTGTGTATATACACAAAAACACCTCGGTGCATAGTATCACACAAACACACCGAGATTTATAATTGGCCGTATCTATATTCGTGTGGTGCTAATAGGTCGTAAAAGGGCACCGGTGTGTATATAGACATAAACTAACCAGAGCGTCGTACCGCACAAACACCTTGATATTTTAAACCGGTTTTGGTATTTGTGCGGTGCCCATAGGTCGTAAAAAATCACCAGTGCACTTAAGAATACAAGCACACCAGTATAAGAATACACACTATAACATTTGGCGGAAATTCCGACGGCCAAATCGTCGCTATTCCGACACATTTTCGTCGCAGGAGCGACAGTTAGAGGGCGGGCAAACCGTGGTTTACCGTACCGTCGCAGTTCCGACACAACTAAAAAGTGTCGCAGTATCGACACTTTTCCGTCGCTTCCAAACAAGCGTCACTCTTCCGACGTCTCCTAATCCGTCGCACTTCCGAACTCTATAACCGGTCGCACTTCCGACGACATGTGGTCCGACGTTTTAAACGTCGCTCTTCCGACGTCTGTAAACTGTCACAATTACGACGAAATGTGGTCCGACGTTTTGGATGTCGCTCTTCCGACGTCTGTAAACTGTCGCAATTATGACGAAATGTGGTCCGACGTTTTGGACGTCGCTCTTCCGACGTCTGTAAACTGTCACAATTACGACGAAATATGGTCTGACGTTTTGAACGTCGCACTTCCGACGTCTGTATACTGTCACAATTCCGACGCTTACAGGACGTCGGAATTGCGACGGAGAGTTCAATTTAAAAAAAAAAAAATGAAACTTTAAAAGAGGAAAAATGTTGTTTTGAATATATTTTATGTAGTAAAACAGTACATGAAGTCATTACATTTTCACATCTAAAGATTTGAACCCAAATATCCATCCAGAAAAGTGGAAGTCCCACCCCAGACAATGATATAAAAATACCCCATGTCACATACAGGGACATGATATAAAACCTAGTAACGGTCCACATGGAGATTATCGACAATCTGAGAAAGCATCCAAATTAATATGCCCAAGGCATCTATAAGAAAGTGAAATAGCAGTATGTAGAATAGTAAAGCAACAGATAGAGTACCGACGTCCATTGTTCCAAATACAAATTAAAGTACCCAAAATCCTGCAACAGAGAGAAACGCTAATCATGTGAGGAGTGTGATATGTCCAAAATATAAAAAGACCATCAGACCATATCAATAAACCAGCAACATAGACCAGCATCGCTAGTTTTGAAGGCAGAGAGATAAACATTAATCATTTTTTTTTCACAAGAGAAAAAATGTTGTTTTGAATATATTATATGAAGTAAAACAGTCCATGAAGTCATTACATTTTCACATCTGAAGATTGGAACCCAAATATCCATCCAGAAAAGTGGAAGTCCCACCCCAGACAGTGATAGAAAAATGCCCCATGTCACATACAGGGACTTGATATAAAACCCAGTAACGGTCCACATGGAGATTATCGACAATCTGAGAAAGCATCCAAATATGCCCGAGGCATCTATAAGAAAGTGAAATAGCAGTATGTAGAATAGTAAAGCAACAGATAGAATACCGACGTCCATTGTTCCAAATAAAAATTAAAGTACCTAAAATCCATGAACAGAGAAAAACGCTAATCATGTGAGGAAGACCATCAGACCATATCAATAAACCAACAACATAGACCAACATCGCTAGTTTTGAAGGCAGAGTGATAAACATTAATCATTTTTTTTTACAAGAGAAAAAACGTTGTTTTTAATATATTATATGAAGTAAAATAGTCCATGAAGTCATTACAACAATATAGAGACATATGGTCTCGTAGATAAGAAAAATTATAACTGATGTTGTGCCGTTTCCTTCTTTTAAGAATGTGCTGGAGGCAGGCCCTATATCTTGGCTTGCTGCTGTCCTCTTTAGTAATTCTACTTGATTATTTCATTTCACTGATACTCTTTAACTGCTCTGATACTCTTTGACCTTTGTTCATCCTTTTATCCTTTTTATCATGATATACTGTGGTAAATAGGCAAAAATTTATGTAAGGATAATTCTTTACAAAAGTTCCATCATTTCTTCCCACCATTGAACTTCTGGCACTCTGGTCATTTGCAACTCTCTTAGTGTTTCATCAGCCTCAGTATGTCTGAAGTAATCAGGTTGATTTGGGAACAAATTATTTACTTCATGCTCAAGATAAAATAAATTCTCCAATCTGTCATGAAGGTTTTTCCCTGTAGGCAATGCTGCTGTTGATGAACTGGTTGAAGAACTAGCTTGATTATCAGCATATTTGTCCAATTTTTCAACATAACTATCAAGGTCCATGAGCTTATCTTCTGCAACTATAGGACTGGGCAATCCTCTATTTAACAAAATATTCAATCTTTCTCTGAAGGCAATGATTTCTTCTTGCATATCTGAGCACCTTCGTTCTAAATTCTGTACCAGAGTTCTTTTAGTAAAAACTTTCTTTATTTCCAAAATTGTTCCGGTCCTGTCCTGAATACCAATTTCTGCAAGTTGATTCTTAGTCTGAGTATTCAAAAAATGTATAAGTCTATTGGCCTCTTCTAGCATATTTCCAAACTCTTGTCTTGATCTCTCAATCTCATCCGGAGCCAATTTAACTAAGTTATTCTGTTCATCCATTATCCGAATTGAGGACCAAACATCCTTTATTGATTGAATGATATTATCCCAAAGAATTTCATTTATTTCTTTTAAAGGTTTCTCCAATGTGAGATCCTTTTCCAATGCTTTGACTGTTTTTTCTAATTTGTTCACTTCTCTTGTTTTATCAGCAACACTCATTTTTGAAATATCATATTTAAGTTCTAGAGTGGCCAATTGTTCCTTTGTTTTGTGAATCTCTATGGCCTGAATGTTCATATCTTCCATTGACTTTGTTAATTCATCAGTGTTCAAATTTGCAGTGTTGCTCTGTGATAATTCTACTGGCTGACCTGTTGTTGCTGTACCTGTCACTACTCCTGCTGTAGATACTAGAATATTTGCCTGCTTATCTTTTAATGCATTCTCAAGCTCTTTTTCAGTTGCAGTAAGTTTCTCATTCAATTTTAAGAGCAAATCCATTAGTTCTTCCTCAGAATTTTGTTTGATGATTTCTGCAGTCTGTGGATGTCTTGAGGCCGGTAACTTTAATTGTTTTCTCAAAGCTGCAATATCATCATCTTTTATCTTGATCAAAGCTTCAATACCTTTCACATCTTTGGGATTATGACCCAAACCAATGATTATTTTCTCTAAAGTTTTGATTCTATTATCCTTAGCCTGGGAGGAGGATTTTTCAAGCTGCAACTGTGTATTAGTATTATCCAAAGAATCCTGCAACTTATGGGTCATCATTGATTTATCCGTCGGAGTAGAATAAATCATCTCACCTGTTTGCTTGTGTAGCTCAATTTGATCTAAAGGATGGATATCCTTTACTAAGACTTCAAAATTAGTCCTAACGTAATCTGCAGCTGTCTGAGGCTGCTGCACCTTGGGCTTCAAATGGCTCATTAACATCTTACCCTGTTGGATGTCATAAGCTGACATCAATCTTTCTTGATTTTTCAGAGCCATCTTCAAATATTGGTTGTACACTTGAAGTCTAAGTGGATCGTTCCTGGCCTTTATATTGGTGAATGTTCTTTTGATGTCCCAGGCAGTTTTTACTTGAGGTTTGAAAGAAGATATTTCTCCACTTTGTTGCCTCTGTATTCTGTCCTACTTTTTGTATCTGTTTATTTGTTGTCTTGTTCCGCTGTGATTTCCTGAAATGATTCATCTTCTGGAAGGGGAGTTAATTTCTGCCTTTTAACATCTTGCTGTTCAGAAGAGCCACCAATAGGAGTAGTTGTTTCGGCCTCTCTCTTTTTTCCCTTTTCTATATTCAGAGGAGTTTGTAAAATAGAAATTTCTGGCTCAGTGATCTGAGTAGGAGGAATTTTTCCTTGACCTTGTTCTTTATAAGTCTCTGGTTGCGTTGTCATTATGAATTTTTCAATTATTTGTATATCAGGCTCCTTTTCTTTTCCTTTAGATTCTACTACTACTGTACTAATCTCCTGCAAATTTTGTTGTAAAGTCCTGGCTGAAGAAGATCCCTGCACCTGTCCAAAAGATTCTAGGTCAAGTATCTTTTCAAGATCTTTCATTACATTTTCAACATTGACCTGCTCACTATCATTTTCAACCAATTTCCCTTCTGTCCATTCATCCATATTAGCATATTGTTCTATTTATGGGATTCTTTGATGGATGTATGGTGACTGTTTATTTTTCATTCTTCTATCACAGATAAAGTTGTTTGGATCATAAGGCACCCAGTAGAAACTCTTTTGTAGTCTGAGATGGTCTTCTAAAATCCTTTCGGCTTCCTGTCCAGCTTCCCTAGAGTTACAAATGAAAGGACCTAATTGGCTCTTGATCCTGAGTTGAGCCTTTTTCTTTGCATTGCAAAAATGAATTATATCTGAATTATTCATCTGCCTGAAATATTCTAATGCAAAGAGTCTCATTGGGACATACTTGGGCGGTTTGAATGGGCATAATTCACATCCATATATCCTGATCTCTGTGTAGTTTTTATATAGGTACCAGTCACCTATCTTGTAATGCTTTGAGAGCTGAAGGATTTTCTTGATTTCATTGTTAATTCTAGGAGGAGAGACTCCTGTCAACAAGGTAGTTGCGGGATGAACAAAAAGGTCGACAAACTCATTATAGGAATAAGGAGAATCAAAGGAATTGTGAGTAATGGCAGACCAAAAGATGACTGACCTAGGATTCCCTTTGGCATCAAGTTTCTTAACATAAAAAGGGAAATTTTCTGACTGAAAGTAAATCATGAGATGATATATGATAGAAGAATACTTAAATACTCTCTCATTCTCAAATCTCATGAACTGATCATGGATTTTGTCAACAATATAAGATGCAAAATCGTACTTGACAGCAGGAGGCTGTCCAGGGGTAAAAATGGATAACAATACTAGGGTTAAGTGATCAACACACTCACTAGTATTGAAGCCCATTATGGAAGATATCATGTCTAAAATAACTCTACCCTCATCATTAAAGAAAGGATAACCATAAGGGGGAGGGTATTTAGGCTGATGCTCTGGTAACATAAAGGTTTGGCATAGGCAGTTTAACTCTTCATGGGATAACTTAGTAGATTTCTCAAGTAATTCAACCATGGACAGGGGAGTGAGAGCTTGACCAGGTTGGAATTGTAGCATTTCATTTATGGATTGAGCAGTTATTGGGAAAAGGACATTTTGACTTGGGGATATAACTGCTCGTTGGTTGGGATCATACTTTGCGGAGCAATAATGGATTAACTCAGGAAAAATATGGACTGAGGGGAGAAGGTACATAGGAATATTTGATTCCCAAAGTCCAAAGATGTCAGAACCATTCAAATAATTGTCTCTGCAGCGGCAAAATATTCGAAGAGGATTCTCACAGAGACGCAAGTCCTTAATTTGAAAATCCATATCGGCTAAAGGAAAATAATCCAAGTCCTTGTGAGGGGCATTGATGGGCACGACATTCAGAGATACAGGAACTTCCATTTCTGGTTCTTGTGGATTCAGAAATGGAATTTAGGGGTTTTTGTGGAAAAGGGGCACAATTACCAGTTTTGGGAATATAATTGCAGTTTTGGGAACGAAAAAGACCAAACTGAACTTCTTTTCAGACCTTAGTGCAGAATTAAAACTAAAACCAGGATTTTTTTAGAGAGTTTAGCGGGGAATTGGAATAAATACCTGTTTACGGGAAATGAAATTAACGTGTTTAAACAGGCGCTGGTTATGACAAAAGAACCCTGAAATACTCGGCTTCAATTCTCTTCAGCAAGGTAACGGTCAGCAAGCGTTAACAGTTGGTTTTTGAATTTTGTTGCATGGAAGACTGGCTAGCGCACGGAACAATGAAAATGACGCAGCCACAATTTGTTTTATTTACAAAGTCAAAAGGGTGGCGAGGAACAATGAAAATGACCCGAAAAAGATTAGGGCGAATTTGATAAGAAATTCGCGTCACAACTCTCCCTCCGTACGCCAGCCAACTTCGGACCCGAAAAAGATTAGGGCGGAATTCATTTGGTTTTCGCGTCACAAAATTGGCCAACGTCAGCAGGCTATTTTGGAACGCGAATTTGGTTTGAATTATGGTTTATCGTCGTTTGAAGTCCGACGGGCTCGACTTTTGAACAATTTTCTTATAAAATTTGTGTTGGTTTTCTTTGATAATACACATATTAAAATCCCGCTTAATAAAGAGACAAAATTGTTGTGCTTTCGGAACCTGACCCGAGGATTGGACATGAGTTAACAAACAAAGGGATAGCGGAACCAGACATGCACCCGTGGTCAAGCCCTCTACCAAAACCACGAGCGGAATCACAAAAGCGGGTTGCCCATATCGCACCGCTTTTGCGGAGTAGGCGGTATTTCCTGTAGGCGATTCCATGGAAAGCGACATGTGGCAGTGACCCCCGCAGGAGAACCACCATTTAGCCCGCGCCATCGCACGTTGGAATCCGACGTTGAAGCGAGCGAAATTGCCAAGAGTCGTTGATTTGGAGAAGGGCCATCGGACGGTGGTCGCACGTTGAACTTGCCGGAGGTTAACTAAGGTGTGCGGAGGATAGCCAGGTACGATACAAGTGTTTGATTGGTTATTGATATATATAGGTGGGGCCGGAGTATAATGAAATTGTTTAATTAAACGATTAGCGGATAATTAGCATAAGTCTGGAGCGTGATTGTTGTAAGGCTGGGTGGTGAAATATAGAGCCGAAAGTTCATTACAAGTTATTTATTTAAAAAGAAACTTGGAGTATAAATACAAAGTGTTGAAAGTTAAACATTGGTTATAAGGCTTGGAGATAATATAAAGTCGGGAATATAAATTAAAGTCCAACCATTGTGGATGGTATTTATTTATCAAATTCTACGAATTTGATAAATAAACCCGAAGAAAGAAGAAGTCAATGAAGACCCAGGTTGGAGGAAAAGAACGGGGTAAACCAGGGGAAAATGCTGACAGAGTGATAGTAGACACACCAGCTCTCCTTAGGGGTCCAATTTCAGTTTTGTTGCGTCACACGATGATCTCTCTTCTCTGGCATTTACTTGTATTGAAGATCACTATTCTAGGAATAAGGAGTTATTTTCTCCAAAAATAACCCTAGCAAAACATTGACAATGCATCAAGGATATATTTCTATGCTTCATAAGTACATATGTTCTACTTCTAAATCATGTCTTGGAAGTGGTTGTTTTGCTGGAAATTATTCACCAGTTGGTTTCATACCAAAGTCTTTTTCTCATTTTCAGCATCCAATACATGAAAAAGATAATGGTTTAAAACAACATAAATATTTGAATTTTTGCAAGAATTGTCTGGCACACTTTGAATATGAATTTTGAAGTCAAGTGCATGATGCTGTATAGGATCAAGTGTCATTTTGAATACCAAATGTTTCACAAGAAACTTCTCAACATGCTACCCTGCAGTAAGGACTAAATGACAATATTGCATCAACTATTTCCATAATAAATGTGCACCTCGGCCATAAGACTAGACAACTACAAATGTTGTAGATCTAACAAGACCACACAATCAAATGTATTCCATAAGGCCAATACTGTATGAAAAATGAAAAGGAGTTTGCAACCAAAAATACCTTAGGAAACTAATTCAATTAGATACACCAAACCATCAGCAAAAAGGAAAACCAGCCTACTTGGCCCCAATATTTTCAACTAGGTCCTCTAATTCAACCAATAAAAAGGCCAAAACCATATCATTGAGATACATTTCATTACACTGTCAATAACAATAAAATTTGACTCAGCCATAACCCTTTCCTTTTAGACCACTGGGTAACAAATATGTTTCCTTTCACCTTTGAGTTTTCAAATTATGCCTACCAAATCTAGGACATTTAAGAGGGGGAACTAATACAACGTTAAAAAGAAAACCAGAGCACACATATAAAATAACAACCCTCCATGAAAAATTAAAATAACACATTAAAATTTCATATAAGTGGACAAGGAAAGATCCACCGCAGTGAAGTTTCACGTGCAGGGGACCTTCCTTTAAACATATTTTTTTCTCTGACCTGCAATTTTTTTGTCACTGAGCCATCCTTGTTGAAGTACAACTCCTTTTCCATAGCTCTTGTATTAAATACCTTCTCTCTGTCGCGTAATCTCAGAGTCCCTCTTCTGCTTGAGCGATTAAAGGAAATGGGTGAAAAAACTGAAAGAGAAGACAATTGTCTGCTATAATTATCAAACATTGCACCCAACTTCTTCCCCTTTCCATTGTTACCCAATGAGGTAGATGTGGCAATTGTTGTCATACTGCCCAAAGCAGAGGCCATCTTCTCTTATCCTGAATATAGAATTACAATATCTTCATATTAGTATGAACCTAAAAACATGACTCCCATTGCTAAAAACCACTTTTAAGTTGTAACAGGCAAACTAAACAACTATCGAAACTTTTGGCAACTTCTGGAGCATTAAGAGAGAAACAACCAAAGAGAAATACAACCACAATCCTCATTTTAATGAGACCAGACTATATATTTGCATTAAGATAATAGAAAGAAATCACGACTATATTAAGGCCACCACAAAACAATCTTTAACCAGTGTCTCTCGCAGCCTTCAGGTTGCCATGCTAGAGGTTGCATATTTTTAATTTAAATTCTAGACCTCTCGTGCCCATCTCTGAATGCATCCAATGGGATATCTACATCAAATGCTCCTTTATATCCCCAAAATCAAATTCCCTACTACAAGAGCACCAGTATTGATGCATCACCCCACACCATCCCACCCACTAGAAACGGTGAAAAAGGAAACCCGAGAAAACTTCTGAAATATCTCAAGATGACTATATGGGTGGTTATTATGAATCAACCAACCATTCAGAACATGCTCATCAATCCAAACCATGAGTATTATGTGAAAATATTCAAGCAAGCACCGAATCGGATTTCTGAAGCTATGTTAGAGAAACCCTAAACTCTCACTGAAAATAGGTGAAATGTGGCACCACTCAGAGATTGACATGTGCCAATTGGTACAAGTGGTAGAAAATTGGCATGCTCAAACAACGAGGTGATGCGGGAATGACATGAGGGATAAAATATCAGAAAAGCCCCAAATCTGGAGAACTAAAGCTCATCACCAACTTGAGATTGACAACTTTACATGATGTAACCTATGAAATCGTAAATGGAGAAATCATAGTAACAATAAAGTAACCTATGTAACAATAAAGTCAGATTCATCCTGGGAGTGGTAATGGGATAAATCATAGTGAACAACAGGAAACATGCAAAGTTGCTTACAATCAAATAGATGAAAAAGCACATACAAAAAACCTAGATAATAATCATGAACAAGCTTAATATTGAATTATGAACTGTAAAGGAACTTACAAAATGTGACATTACGAACCTGGTCAAGCGCACAAGCAAAAATATCCTGGAAATGACCCTGGTTGACAAGTTGTATTGCTGATGATGCAAGAGGATTTGTACCTGCATTACCAAGTCAATTAAAATCCATCATTATCTATACAATAAATACAAGTAATTGATGTAGTATTTTTTACTCTAAGATGCATTCTTATGATAATGTTAGAACATATGTTGAAAATGTCAAAACATACCTGCATAAGCTTCTCTTCGTTTCAAGAACAATTTATTGGAGTCGCATGAACTTGGAACAAGCCTCCCACGATCTGAAAGAGTAGCAACTAAGTCAACAGTGACTTTTTTGTTGCTACACTGGATCGAGGGTGGTTTGCTCCAAGATTAAATCGCTCCAATAAATTATTCTCTACTAAACAGGGCCAACCACGTGAAGGTGGAAGCGGTAACGTTCCAAGTATAATACAATATTTTACATTATCGAATTTTCTTTTTCTTCTTCCTATTTCTAAAGCTCCTAATTACATCATCAATATCATCATGCTCTACTCCTGTTTCGTGCCTTTCGACCCGCACTGCTGACCTAGTTGCGTAGTCACGATGTCTGGTCTCATCCAGTGACGGGGCATCGCCTACAAAAATAGATAATATTAAATTTTAATTGTCGGTTTTTAAATATCATTGAACTAGTTCGGTAATATTAATAAAAAAAATTGCAATGAGATTATTTACCTGGTGCACCAGTTGTCGGCGCTGACCTAGTTGGGTAGTCACGATGTCTGGTCTCATCCAGTGACGGGGCATCGCCTACAAAAACAGATAATATTAAATTTTAATTGTCAGTTTTTAAATATCATTGAACTAGTTCGGTAATATTAATAAAAAAAAAATTGCAATGAGATTATTTACCTGGTGCACCAGTTGTCGCCGCTGGCCTAGTTGCGTAGTCACGATGTCTGGTCTCATCCAGTGACGGGGCATCGCCTACAAAAACAGATAATATTAAATTTTAATTGTCAGTTTTTAAACATCATTGAACTAGTTCGGTAATATTAATAAAAAAAATTGCAATGAGATTATTTACCTAGTGCACTAGTTGTCGCCGCTGACCTAGTTGCGTTGTCACGATGTCTGCTCTCATCCAGTGACGGGGCATCACCTACAAAAACAATTAATATTAAATTTTAATTATCAGTTTTTAAATATCATTGAACTAGTTCGGTAATATTAATAAAAAAAATTGCAATGAGATTATTTACCTGGTGCACCAGTTGTCGCCGTTGGGACTGTTGCCCTGTCTTCCTCTCTGGTGGTAAGATCCTCAATGGAAACATTCTCTGTCATTTAAACAAAAAACGTTATAAGGACAACCATCAAGGTATAATTAGAAAAAATTATAAGTGGAAATTAATTACCGTCATGACCCTCACTGATAGTAGCATTGTCGGCCTGGTCCCTACTACAATGATCAGGTTGCACGTGAGGATCATCTACAATTGGCTCTAAAACTGGGTTATTTGCGTCGTCGGTAGTGTTGCTCCCCTGATTTAAACAAAGTTGTTAGACATTAAATTTATGGATGAAAACAAACATATTGAAAGGTTAATGTTTTACCTTATCAGGCATTCTGGATCTTGGGAACTGCCCCAAGCTTATGCGACGTTCAACTACGGCTTGATAGCCGAAATGGAAAGCGATATTTTTATCTTCCTCTGTTGTTTCTGTTCCGAAGTCATCACCCTACATTACATATGTCTGTGTATTTTTAATCATATTTGATAGGATTACAAAAACGTTGGAAGGCTATACAATTAATTATAAGATGTTTAGCTACTTAATTACAATTCTTGCGGCCAATTTCAAGTAGCCGCCCTGGCCTAGCTTGTGATGGCCCTTTTTTTCAATCCTAGCTTTGGTTGCCTTTGAGGTGTCAAGCAACCTAGCATCAAAATATTAAAGTCAGATATGACGTGGCACACTTTTATTTTAGACATGAGAAAATTAAAGCTATTGAATTAAAGTTGTAATACCTTGCGGGTCCAGTTGGTATTTTTCCTTCTTTCTTTGCCCTTTTCTCTTTTCCGTCATGGATGAGTGCTCTCCACTCACTCTTTGGAACTGTGAGAGGACGCTCATATCTAGGGTTAAATTGCAATTGCGTCCTATAGGTGTCCCTGGTATATTTCAAATATTTTCCGACTAGCCGAGCCACCGTTGTTCTGTCAAATGTGCCGACCCCAAAAAGGGCTTCTAGATAATCTAGAAGTTCTTTTTTCAGGTTGGAATTCTGGGAATTCCACCCTATACGTATGGTTGGGCCAAAAATTACCAACGCATGGCTCTCCAGAATCCTATAGAACTCATTGTTTCCTACACAGAATAAAACCAAAAGAAAAAGAAGATATTATCATTAATTTAAAAATAAAAATCATGATAAATATGTTTTAGATAAGGTACATGAAATAGTTAAAATATTAAAATTTACCTGGGAGTTGTACATGCTTTATAGGGACACCCTCATCGTTCACCAACAACGTGCCATTAATGGTCCCTGTGGAGCTGACACGTGTAGCTCCAGGAAACGCAATAATGTAGTTGGCCATATCGGCCTCATCATTGCCAACACGTTCAGCGGTTGGCTGGGTGTCTGCTTGGGTAGGGTGTGTTTCTTGGCTAGCACCTAAAGGAGTAGAAGGTGTATGAGAGGGTTGTTGGGAAATCTCTTGCCCTTGTGTCCCACTACCACCAACACCGGGTTCAGCAAATGCCAGAAGACGCTACATACAAAAGAACTTTTGTTAGTTTAGTCAATGTAAAAATTAAAAATCAAACTATCACAATTCATCTCATGCAGAACAAAAAAAATATCCTTTTGACTTTTTATTATTACCTGATATCTATTTAGCTGCCTCATAAGATGTTGTATCCTATCTTCTGTTTCAGGTGTTTGAGGCGCATCTATCAAAGCATTAAATTCCGACGTTGCATCTCGTGCCTTTTTTTGCAACAACAACACTGGAGATAGGGATGAAAAAAGCTCTTCCTCAAAGAGGGAATCATCGGGCGTACCATGGCTAGGTGTCTGCATATTTGAACAAAATTAATATTATTTCAATTATGTAAATAACTAAAATACCTGAAGATAGAGCAATGCTGGCACTTTACATGTTCTTCCGCTGGCCTCTTTCCGCGATCATCCCGTCTCTGGGTTGTTCCTGCATTGCTCTCATCAGTCTGCCACATTGCAATAAAATTATAAATGTAAAAACTTGAAAACAATATCTAACTTAAAAACACAAAATGAAAACTGAAATAATTTCTAATAAGACACCGGACGACAAAGTTAGAGTTTCAAATATGCCTTGCATTGAATTCAATCCTGGAAACATGTCATTGCACATTAAGGCACCCAAACAAGAGACGAGTTGACGATGAAGACCTTATTGAATATATTGTTGGAGCAACTTCTAGTAAACTTGTTGTGAAGACCTTGAGGAAATTTTTGGAGCAACATTGTTGAAGCTGATGGTATAGCATTGTTGGAGACGATCTTGAAGGGCCTTGAAGTGAAGCTTTTGGAGCAACTATTGACAAATCCTTAGAGAATTTAAGTAAGGCACTTTCTATCGTCCATCACCTTTTTCCTTTCAATATCCTTTAAACGATTTTGTTGATATTTAATGTTTGAAATCACGTTATAATTCCTTGATTATATGTGTTTGGGGACTAGAATAATTTCACACTAAACCATGCAAACTTAAAAGTAACTTAACAGATCCATAAAGTAATAATAATCATAATTCCTAATTTCCTATTGTGCGATATGATGCAAATTATTCAAACATGAAGCAATGAAGACATGAAATGTCTGAATTTCAAGATTGATGAACCAATACAAGAAGTTAGAAACTACAACTTTGATTCAATACTCTGTGTGCTAACTCCAGGAAGGAATCTAGTTTGTAGTACACAACATGCATCGTGTATTATCAATTCTTAATTGACAACAACTAAAGGTCATCTACATCATCAATTCCTTCCCATGTGTTTTTATGTTATATTCCTTATAAAAGTGTCAAATTTCTCTCAAAGTAAGAAACCACTGAATATAATAAAAAATAGTTGAGATATGATTGAGAAATGGTCATTTATTTCTTAAAAGGATCTTCACGATTTCTTTGGTTGTTTTTCATCTCAAGAAACAAGAATGACCTAAGAAACTATCATGCTGTAATATAAGAAACAACATTGTGCAATGGCCATTTTCAAAGCCAAATGATGTCCATTGAGGACATGGCCTTTATTTGGTTCCTGTTTCATAGGAGTTTCGGGTATAAATGGAACTTTTTTGTATCATTTCCAGTAGTAAAAAGGGAAAACCTTCTTTTTCCATGGGAAATAATTTACCTTTCCTTTTTCAAGATAATCTAAATCACAAAAAATATGAACTATTCTGCACAGATTCTTGGATAATGTGAAAGTGCAAAAGGAATACCCTACACAAGTGATGCACACATGTACACTTGAACACTAACATATTTTTGTAGTAGAAATGCAATGCTTGTTTTCATTTAAATGTAGGGTTTTTAAAGCAGGGAGAAATAATGGCTGCCAATTTAATAAGCGTTTCTTTGGGAAAAATTTAAATCTTGTATTGGGTGATGAAGATAATAGGGGGTATTGAATCTTGATTCTTGACATTGTGTTTAACTTGAATAACTCAAATGATTATAAATATCAGTCGATGAGTTCTTTTTTCAAGTATGTCACTCAAAACTCTTATGTCGAAGCATTGTATGATGGCTAGCATTTGCTTGTTTCCCTTTCTTCAGTTCAATGTAAAAAGTATATTAATATATTGGAGCACGAATGATAACTACAATTGTTTGCTCTGCAGTATATCCAGCCCCAAGATTATGAAAAGTTTTCTCAAGTGGAGCTATTTGGTTAGGCTGTAGGGTCAACCCTCTATAGGAGGAAGGGCCTGCAGTAAGAACTTACCATTTTGCAAGAGCTGAGGGCCAATGTTGTTCTGCAAGAGCTGAGGGCGAATGCTGTTTTGCAAGAGCTCAGGGCGAATGCTGTTCTGCAAGAGCTCAGGGTGAATGCTGAGGGCGAATGTTGTTTTGCAAGAGCGGAGGGCGAATGCACGTGTGATATCAGACGTTAATGTAGCACACATGTACATTTTAACACTAATAGATTTTTGTAGTTGAAATGCAATGCTTGTTTTCATTTAAATGTAGGGTTTTTTAAGCAGGGAGAAATAATGGCTGCCAAATTAATAAGCGTTTCTTTGGGAAAAATTTAAATGTTGTATTGGGTGATGAAGATAATAGAGGGTATTGAATCTTGATTCTTGAAATCTAGAGAGAACCCTACAGCCTAACACAATCCAATGGAATTGACCAAAAAAACCCCAAATAGAGTCAACCCTACTATAGGAGGAAGGCCTAAGAACTTACCATTTTGCAAGAGCTGACGGTGAATGCTGTTCTGCAAGAGCTGAGGGAGAATGCTGAGGGCAAATTCTGTTCTGCAAGAGCTGAGGGCGAACGCTGAGGGCGAATGCTGAGGGCAAATTCTGTTATGCAAGAGCTAAGGGCGAATGCTGTTCTGCAAGAGCGGAGGGCGGATGCGCGCGTGATATTAGCTATTGCCACGGATACGAAACAATAAAATCATTTTTATGTAGTGTGCATATAAGTTTCGTTTATGGATTTAGCGCGCATATCAGTGTCATTATACCGACGGCGAAAAAGGCGTCGCTATTGCAACGAAGGTCTCCAAACGTCGCAATTACGACACTTAGACATTGTGTCGCACTTGTAGTCGTCGCCATAGAGACGCTTTGGGCCATAGTGTCGCCAGTGCGACGTCTTCCTCCAAACGTCGCAGTGGCGACACTTTTTAAGTGTCGGTATTGCGACACCTTTCTATAAACGTCGGTATAGCGACGGTTTCGGGCGGGATGGAAAAAATTTGGGGAAATTTCCGACATTTGGTCAAAAGCGTCGGAACCAAGTGTCGGAATTTCCGCCAAATGTAGTAGTGACACACACTGGTTTTCATTTTTTATTTTTTAGAAACATCGACCTGTGAGAGTGCAATTATTGTGATTGATTTAAATTCATTATTCATCAAAAGTTGACACATCTTATAACAATATTCATATTAATTAAATTTTTATTAATGCATTTGAATGTGATGTTTGGATTAATTTGTTATATCATATCATAATTATTGTGGTTTTTTAAAATTCATTATTCATCAAAAGTCGACACATATATATCTTATAACAATATTCATATGAATTAAATTTTTATTAGTGCATTTGAGAACAACAATGGAGAACGCAATAGAATAAATTAAAACATTTTCTATTATATATATATATATATATATATATATATATATATATATATATATATATGAATAAGACATTCTTTGTCATACAAAATGGGACAGTTATTGGTATCCCTTTATCTTTCAATTGGGACACTATGTCCATTACATTAAAGAAAATGTCTGATTTCACATACATTTTTCCAAAAATAGTACAACACATTGCTTTTATATCCAAACATAGTGATCATCATTCTTCGCTTGAATTGCTATCACTGCTAGAGCTACATCCATGACTTGGGTTATTTTCAAAAATGTTTTGTTCACAACGTTGATTGTTTTCTTCTTCTTCACCTTGTTCCATCTACAAACATAAAAATAAACTGTAATGAGTGTATATACATTGGTGAGAATAATGAAAATTGCAATATTAAATAATATACATCAATGTAAATCGAAAAGAAATGACGTACCAATGCAACAATTGACTCATAAACTATACACATTCTTTCAAAACCATGTAACATGCCATATTTCAAGATTTGATCTGTTGGCGCAGTGCCATACTTTGTTTCCTGCAAGTTTTATACCCCATAAGAAATCATATATTTAATATAAAAGATTTATTTTTTCTATTAATTATAGATGGAGCTAAGTAAAACAAGATCGATAGATGCTTACAAATTCCACAATTAAGTTCTAATATGCCAACATATACGCACAACCCATATTTAACCCAATTTCAATCAATTCCTCTTATGGTTCTTCTTTGTATGTTAGCACCTGTTTGAAGACATTCAATGATGATTTTTGTAAAACAACTTAAAAAATACAAAAATGAAATCTAGTTAAGTTGTTATAAGGAAGTAACAATTACTCACAAACTTAGATATCAATCCTTTTCTTCCTTGTCGTCATGTTTTATGTGTTGAATGGGTTCCATTTTCTTTTCTTTTCTGCAAGAAAATACTTGAAAATTAATATTTAATGCTAAATTGTTTATTTATTGTACCTAATGATCGAAAAATTCAATGATTACATATTACATTTGAAGCACATTGTTGTTGAGATGGCTCCTCTTGCGATGCAATTTTGTCCATTTCTTTGACCATCTCCTTGTACACCTTTTTGGACATTCCTACTGGCATATTTCTGATATCAGCTCGTTCATCTTTTGATATTTTCATAATCTTCCTGAAAATGTAACATGACAATAAACTATTTAATTTTTATATTGATATATGAAAAGTAAATATAACAAAAGTGATATTTATAAATTATATTTATAAATAATTCTAGAAAAACATTTAAGGGAATATTACTTTTTCATTCTTTCTTTTTTTGTTGTTGTACGTTTTTGCTATTAAAAGTCTAACATGTCTCATTGACCAATTCTCTGGAAACTCTTCCTGTAGTTTAGATAAAATTTGGTTCTTGGAATCATTGGATTGATTTTTGTATTGTAAGTGGAAAGAACATCTATACATTCGTTCCACTAGATCCCTCAAAATTTTGTAAAAATTTTTCCCCCTTTCATTAACCTCCAGCACCACTCCAGATGAGCTAAGGAGCAATTCATTTTCATTTCCATGTTCTATTTTTTTCCTTTTCTTAGAACAACATTCCTTTTCTGAGTTATTGGTCCCTGTAGAACATTAAATAGATGTGAATTAATTGAATGTTTCACATATGTTATCTAATAATTTTAATTATATTATTAACGAAAACTAAAAAAGAAACTCATATTGGATCGATAGTATTTTTTCATTCACCTAATTCATCCTTTTGCAATTTTTCCATCAAGATTTTATGCTCTTCTGGTCCGAGATCAGAAATAATCTTATCGAGCTTCGTCATTTTGTGGCTCTGCATGATACACAGTAAACAATACATATTAGTTAAACTTAAATATAGTTCAAAAATATTATTTTTTGTAAAAAATTTACAAAGAACTTGCCTTTTTTTTCTTTTCTTAATGTGTTATCAGTATTTTTGTTACTTGATCTCTTGTCAGTCATTTCTTTATCAATCTCAAACCTGTACCATATCATTCATTAATATATTTATAAATAAATTGTCAACTTTTCAAATAAAAAAATAAATCTCAAGACACCGGTGCGCCATTCATAGTGTACGTACCGACGCCGGTGCGTGACTGTCTTCCAAACACACTGCAAAAACAATATAATAGACCATACGATTCTCTATGTCAACAAGGAGCACTGGTGCGTTACATGTCAATCACCGCACCGGTTAACCATGATAAAATAATAAAAATCGTCGAGTGTTAATTTTTGTAGCATAAACCGGCGCCATATTTTACATATGGCGCACCAATAAAAAAAATGTGTTTATTAATTTTTAACCACATTACTTATGCAGTGCGCTTCGAAAATACAGAGCATTGGTGCCCTACTTTACGCAAGGCGCACCAATTAAATTTTTTTTTTTTTTTTTTAAATTCAGGCAAGGGCCCACATGGATTAGGATCCAACTATGCTAATCGTCTCGTCGGTTGGATGCCTTAGGTCTATATTTAGCAATATAAACCCTATAAATCTAAATTGAAAAGCCCTAATTCCGAAATCACAGAAAGAGGGAGAAGAAAGGGCAAAAACAAAAAGAATGTAAGGTTTGTATTTTTTTGAAAGATTTTATTTTATTTTAGTTATTTTTTTTTTCGAAACAGAACGTTTGCGGTGTGCTATAATGAAATAGTGCACCGGCTGCATATTTTACAAATAGCGCACTGACATAATTTTTTAATCAGTAGTTGCACGGTGCACTGGGATAATAGAGTGCATCGGTGCGCTCAAGTACATAGGGTGCACTGACAAAAAAACTTTTTTTTTTTTAAATTTACGCAAGGGCCAACATGGATTGGGATCCGACTACGCAGGTCCTCCCGTGGGTTGGATGTCTTAGGCTTATATTTAGCAATACAAACCCTATAAATATAAATTGAAAAGCCCTAATTCTAAAATCACAAAAAGAGGGAGAAGAAAAGGCAGAAACAACAAAAAATTAGGGTTTGTTTCTAAAATGGTTTTTTGGTAAAACAACACGTTTGCGGCGTGCCATAATGAAATAGGGCACCAGCGTCATATGTTACATATGGCGCATTGATAAAAACATATTTTTTTTAAATTTTTTTATCACTGTACTTTTGTAGTGCACTGGTATAATAGAGCGTACTAGTGCGCTATGTTACGCAAGGCGCTTCGACGAAAAAAATCTGTTTTTTTTTTTAGATTGGCGCAAGGGCCAACATGGATTGGGATCCGACTATGCAAGTCATCCCGTGGGTTGGATGCCTTATGACTATACAAACCCTATAAATCTAAATTGAAAAGCCCTAATTCAGAAACAAAAATAATTTAGTGTTTTGTTTCTAAAAATGGATTTCTTTTTTTATTTTTTTTCTGAAAACTGTAGAAAAGGTTAAAAAAACTACAAAAAAAAGTAAAAAAAGCAATAAAATTTGATTTTTTAATTTTAATTCATAAAAAAACTACATAAAAAGTAAAAAAAACCAATAGACTTTGATTTTTTCTTTTACTGCATAAAAAAAAATGCAGAAAAAAGTACAAAAAAACAATAAACTTTACTCAAATCGTTTGAAATTCTATGGTACAAGGTTTGAATCACCAAAGGTTTGGAATTCGAATTGTCTGAATACTTCTATTCAAACGTATTTCCCTACTCCACAGTGCTCTGGTGCTCTGTTTGCTCCAGGTATGTATCCTGCAAATGTTTGGCTGAAATTTTTTGCAAAAATAGTGAAATAAAGAAAAGTTATGAAGAAATCTTTCGGTAATAATCACATTATCATAAACAAAGTCGACGCGTTTCGAACCAACCAATGTGGTTCATCATCAGGACTAGGTGAGAGATCAGATCAGTCGTTGAGTTTAAATAGATGTAGGAGAGGCAAAGCAAAACTGTTAGAATAATAGTTATTTTGACTTTGAAATCCATAACGGTTAGTTCTAATAATTTAACAATTAAAAAATCAAAACGGCTAGTTTGAATATTGAAATTAATAGTTTAAAAAATAAAAAAATAAAAATAAAAAATAAAATAAAATTTTGTCAATTTAATAGTTTAATTATAAATAAAAATTATTTTATTTTTATTAATTGATTATTAAAAATACAAATATTATTTTATTATAATTATATATTATTTTATTGTATATCTATCTTAAAATAATAATAATAATAAAAATATCAAAATAAAAATAAAAATAAAAATAGTTTTATTAATTTAATTATTTAATTACAAATTGAAACAGCTAGTTTGAATATTCAAATTAATAGTTTAATTATAAATAAAAATTATTATTATATATAACAAATATTATTTTAATTAATATCTTTAATTAATTATTCAAAATACAAATATTATTTTATTATAATTATATATTATTATGATGAACCACACTGGTTGGTTCGAAACGCGTCGACTTTGTTCATGATAATGTGATTATTACCGAAAGATTTCTTCATAATTTATTGATGGATCATAGAAGCCAAAAATCTATTAATAATGAAAATTGTTTAGTATTTAAAGAAATGTTTTATGAAATTAGATTTTCAAAAATATTTTTCCGCCCATTTTTCAATTTACCACTTTTTTTTCACTTAAATAAAATAGGGTTGCATTTTTTTAATTTGTGGTTATTCATTTACCGGTACATCCTTTAATCGAAATGCACCAGGGCACAGGGTTATAAGATGGCACCAATGTGCAATACCAAAAACGCACCGGTGCAGTTATCTGTACATTACGCACCGAAATTACATTTAGGTTTGTGCACCAAAAGTTATTATTTTTTTTCTCAAACGCGGGGAGAAAATATCATATATTAAATGGAATGGACAATTCTTCAAAATCTAGCTCGTTCCATAATATTTCTCAAAGTCCATCACGGAGTTCTCCCTGTCCATATGGAGACGTAATATTTACTTCAAATTTGTTTTATTTTTTCAATATCTAATTGAATTTATGTTTTTTATCCATGCAGTCAATCATGCACAAGTTAATTAAATTTACAATGTATACAAATTTGCAGGTTCATGTAGATTCAAAATCGAGTTCAGATGCACAAAATATTCAAACTGCTCCAAAACATCAGAAGTTTTTATCAGGAGCTGCATACCGCAAAGCGCATTTTGTAGATGAAAAATGGACAGCCGCTTCACCCTGCCAATTGTAACAATATTGCATCTTCTATCCACAATCCCGTGACAATGATGGTAATTATAATTATAATTGTTTGGTATATATATATTGATTAATATGTAATTATTTCAACGTCAAACCAATTTATAATCATGCAATATTGTCAACGTGGTTCCTAATTGATATCATATATTTTGTACTAATCATGTTCAATTTTTTTTGTTTTTTAATTATTAGGATTGTAGTGATGATGAACGACCTACCTACCATCTTCTGTTGCACCCCACGACAATGTCAAATCAAGAGAAGACTGAATTAAGAGAAAAAATCGGAGAGGAACGATACCAAGAATGGTTGAATCAACCACGATCCAATTCCCGCTACGTCCAGATTCACCAATTAGGAATGACTACAACAATATTAGTTCTTCACACGCTGGCAATGAAGGCAATCAAATAGATTTTGGTATGGATTATTACTTAAGGGATATGACTGCCATGGAGACAATAATGTTAGATGCATTCCAAAATGATGATCAGCTAGGGGATGATGCTCATATCGTTGACACATTTTTCGAAAGCCTTAAATTTGCTTCCACCACCCCTCTCTTTGGACTTGGCGGTCAGTCAAAGTCTACCCAGTTGGGGACAATGATGTTACTATACAACTTGAAAGCAAAGTTTGGCTTGTCGAATGCATGTTTCTCGGAACTTTTGAGGTAAGTTACCATAAAGTACTCCCCTTATATAAATTTGAAATATAATCAGTACACTGCAATGAACATTACAAATGGTAAATTTTATGAACGTTAATAATTATATCGACATTAATGTACATTTATTAATATATTTTTCCATGATCACCAACTACAGGTTATTCAAAGATAAGTTTCTTCCGAGTGATAATGTCTTGCTTGATAGTTGCAAAGAGGCAAATAAATTGCTGAAAATGTTGGGTGTTGAGTACATATCATATCATGCATGTCCAAATGATTGTATTATGTATAGAGGAGAATATGCAGACAAAGATATGTGTCTGAAATGTGGGCATGATAGGTATGATAAATCAAAAGAATGGTAAATCACGTACTGGTCCTCCTTTTAAGATATTCTGGCACATGCCTATAATCCCAAGGATTCAAAGGCTCTTTCATTGAAAAAAATTAGCTATGTTGCAGGGATGGCATTCCTCACACAGAAGTGAGTTGGGAGTTATGTGAATCCCAAATGATTCAATAGCCATGAAGCATATAGAGGATACATGGCCTGAAAAATTCAAGGATGAAGTACGAATTCTATGACTCAGCATAGCCATGGATGGCGTCAATCCATATTCCCTCCAGAACACAAACTATTCTGTTTGGCATGTAGTAGTGATCAATAACAATATCCCCCCATGGTTGTCTGTGAAGAATGAACATCTTATGTTGGATCTCATAGTCCCTGGTAGAAGACATGTGAAGAATATAGATGTCTACTTACAACCACTGGTAGATGAATTGAAGGAATTATGGGATGGTATAAATGTATATGATGTATCAAGACCCATCGCAGCAGAGAGGAGTTTTACGTTGTATGGCATATGTACTTACATGAAACATGATTATCCAGGCTTAGGCGTTTTCTCTGGTAAATTACATGTTTAATTTATTGATTTGTTTATATATGTAACAATATTCTTTCACATATTATTTATTTAATTCGTTGTAATATTTGTTCTAATCTTCATGATATTCTTTAATGTGCCATGCATATTAATTAATGTATACAAATATAATCTTGCAGGTCTTGTAACAAAAGGGTATTTTGGATGTAAATTTTTTGGACATTCTTTGAAAGCTAGATGGTCCAAGGACCTACGAAAGCCAGTGTATGATTGCTCCAGGGTATTCCTACCAAATGAACACCCTTATAGAAGAGCGACATCCACTTTCAATGGTAAACGAAAGAGAACCCAAAGGCCTCCAATAATGAAACTAGCTGACTGGATTAGAGCATATGAGAGAGAGAAGGACAAGGAGTTCATAGAAATGTTCGATTCAAATGGGGAGCCTATGTTCGATGATCCAGATTTCTATGACACTATGTTGAGAAATTTCCCATTGGGATGAAAAGGAAATCTATCTTTTATGACCTCCCATATTGGGAGCATCTTAAGATTGCCCACTTATTATATCCCATGCATATATTTAAAAATGTTTCATCTTCTTTATGGAGGAACATATCATCGAAACAAAGTGACACATTGGTTGTTAGGAAAGATCTTATTACTTCAAAAACTAAAAAGAAACATTGGCCAAGACGATTAGAAAGTATGGGATCAGAGGTAGGCACTGGTCCCTCTAATTCATGGTTTTTCAAAGAAGGTGATGTCCCATGGATTTTAAAAAAAGATGATATATCTTTGGCAAAGGGAGTTATATTGGATGTGAGGGTGCCAAATTCATACGGGTCTTCACTATGGCATTGTTTCACTATGGATGACCATTTGTCGTAGTTGAAATCACATGACCATTTGAATCTTCTAAGAGTACGTATAATGTCAAAAGCATGATTTTATTATTTGTTATATTCATAAAACATAACTAATTTTGTATATTATTGCACGTGTTTATAAATTTGCAGTGTCATTATCCTTTGTTCGTGCATGGGCGTGTGAAACATGAATTCCCTCAAGACCTAGGACATGCCATATCTAAATTACATGCATTTGTACGTTGGATCACGTCAATGGAGATTCATGTGGCTAGCATTCCACAGTGGCGTCAAGAGATAGTTGAGATTGTTTGTATGTTTGAGAAGGAACCGCCGACAAGTTTCATGGACTTACAGGTTCATCTTCTAATGCACCTGGTAGATGAGGTTGAATTAGTTGGGGTTGTTTCTTGTCGTTGGATGTTCTTCTTAGAGAGGTACATGAAGAAATTGAAAGGTTTTGTTCGACAAAGGGAAAAACCCGAGGGGTCTATGGCAAAGGGGTACATATTGTATGAGTCTTTCTATTATTCGAGTGAGTGCATCAAGCAGATCGACAACATACCAGGTACGGTAATTTGGGACGATGAAATGGATGAAGACAAAAGAGAAGGAGTGTTGCTCCAAACGAGTGGAAAAAAGCGCTTGATAAAGAGTAAGCAATTTATAATTTTTCAAATTTAAAAAAAGTAATTAATATTCATGTTGAACTTTGATATAATGTATATTTTGATCTCTAAGTACTATATAATGTTGGTTTGATTTCAACAGTGAATGCAGAAATTGAAGCAATCAATAAATTTGTTCTT
Organism: Pinus albicaulis; assembly: GCA_034641835.2. Classification (NCBI taxonomy): domain Eukaryota; kingdom Viridiplantae; phylum Streptophyta; class Pinopsida; order Pinales; family Pinaceae; genus Pinus; species Pinus albicaulis. The sequence goes on along the minus strand of CM076569.1, from coordinate 135,890,009 downwards.
TACAATTCTGAAGTGACACAACCGTGGTTCGCATTGTACGAACAAAACAGAATGATATGGGATAGTGACAGGAAATAATTCAGATGGTTGAATGGTAGAAGTGTGCCTTATCCCAATCATTTAAAAGAAAATATGCCAAAAATATGCCCCCAACAGTTGGTTTGCTGACCAAGTCAGAGAGAAATACAGTGCTACTAGTCGTTACTCGCGTGCTGAAGAGGATGCGCTAAACGTAGGGATTGGGTGCAGCAACTCGATAATAATATTTTTAATTTATATGTAAATTTGAAACTTATATTAAGACATCTACATTTCATATATTAACTATTGGATTATTTTTTATAAGACACATGACACTATGATTTTTTTAACTTTTTTATAATAGGTGCATTTGTTCCCATCTATGTGGGCATATGGACACCATTTTCGCACAGAAAATGCCGATGCTGGAAACATCACACAAGACTGTGGAGTGGAAGTCGAGTTTGATCAATCTAGTCGATCTAGCCACCATGATCAAAACCTAGTATGAGGAACGTTAGGTTACGTCGGAAAGATACAAGAGATCATTGAAGTGGATTTTTCTTCTTTCCAATGTGTTATTTTTACGTGCAAGTGGTGGGACACCTTTGATTGGAATAATGTAAAGGAAGATCACAATAGTAGGCTGATATGTATAAAATCTAGAAAGATGTGGGATGAAGCTAAGGAGCTCTATGTTTTCCCTAAACACTGCAACCAGGTGTTTTTTTACCCAGATGTGTTGGATAGGGATTGGTGGTTCGTATTGACACATGACCCTAGATCAAAACATATTTTTGAGAACAATAGTGTTATCATGCCATGCGACCTAGAAGATAATGAGGGTGATCATGATAACCAAGAGTGATATGGTACACGTGTTATTTCATCAATATTTATACTTTTTAAGATGGGTTTTTCGAAATATTAATATAATATGTATTTTGAATTAATTGGTAATTTGCATTTTTTTAATGTTAAAATCAATAATTCACTTGATAATTTGCATTAATTATGTTGATCTCAAAAACAATGACGTACTGTATAAATTAATTTTTTTTTTTGTATCTAAGATCATAATAAAATAATGATAATTCTAAAGTACATGAATTTATTTGAATTATTTTCTAAACTTTATTATGTTACAATAAATCATATTATTCTAGATTTATTATTTTACAATTATTTAAAATTTACAAATTTACAAATTTAAAGATTTTAATAAATTCATTTCACATTAATACAATTAAAATTTTACAAATATTTTACATATAATTACAACTAGAATTAGAATTACAATTACAGTTTTAGAATTTTACATATATACAATTAAAATTTTACAAATTAAAAAATTACAAAAAACCATCATACAAATATCAAATTTGACTAAAAACACATTCTGCAAAATCGCTAACTGCATCATCGTGATCATGATCATCTAACAAAACACAATTAACATTATATATTAACATCATCACAACAAAAACATCAAATATACATTTCATGTCAAATAAATCATGCTATCACATACACATCTATATGCAAACTACACATTAAATGAACATATCTAACATGACCTAACAACATACACATCATGATGATCACCAACATGTAAATTAAGTACAACTGCAACATGAACATAAAATACATGGACCATATATATATATATAACTGAATAATGTTAAAAATATATAACTGTAATATAAATGTCATGGATCAACTGGTGGTAGTACAAAATCAATATCCGTACTAGTGGCCGATGGTCCAGCCTCATCTCCATGATCATGAATCCTGCTAGATGATGGTATGCTGCACCTCGTAGACTATCCATCACGTATTGCGGCTCGATCGTAACGTGCAACAATCCTCGTCAGTCACGTAAAAATTTTCGTAACTCCTACAACATGCCGCATTAGGCTATATATGTCACACAGCATGCCTATCCACATCTGTAATAGCCTACCATCGGCCTCTATGTCTCTATAATGAGCGGGCCTGATGCCCGCCTCAATAATCAATGAAATGAGTTGGTCGACCAACTCCATCCTGTATCTAGCATCACCAAGTCGACCTTGCACCAGCACACCAGCAGGAGCAGGTCTCTGATCTGCACCGGCCTCCTGATGATCATCCTCGGCATATAGCATGCCCTCATCGTGATCATCAAGATCCAAACCTGGATCAGGTGGTGGTGGCAGCATCTCCTCGCCATCAAAAGAGCCAATGTCTACAAAATATATACAAGTACAAAACAATAATTAGACAATTTCATTACACAATTTAGTAAAAACAAGCTAAAGAACATGTTAGAATAAATTTAAATAAAACAATAATATTACCTCTATCATTTGGCGGCTCATCAGTTGTGAAGAGGATGTTGGCACACCCTCGCCAATCCAACCCTGCATAAGGACAGGGGACCATAATGAAGGGATGCTCATCAACACTGGCTAGCAACTCCAGTGCATCATCTGATATCCTCGCTAGAAAAATACTCTCCTCCCTCTTGGGCATCATCTACCCCCACGTGTGCATACGTGCCTCAGTAACTGACCTACGAGGTTGTCGAAGAAAACTAGGTCTCGTCTCTGGAAACCTCTCAAAAAATAAACAAAAAAGCTTTGAAGAAAAAGGGAAGTTGACCTTCCCTTGTGCATGAGCACGACATCTATCTAATGCTGTACATAACTGCTGCAAAAAAAATGGCAGACCACCTGACAAGTCATGGATGCTGTAGTAAAGAATCAACATAATATAAAAGCGATCAACTAATGCATTTCCCATCATTGATGTTGTGTGAAATGGTCGAAATGATAAGTGAGAGACACTGGAATTGCCCTCCAGTGACCTTAAAATCTGCAAGAGATACAAAATGTGCTCCAATGTATCTCTAGGAGTAAACTAATTGACTCCCTACCACATAGCCAACAGGAACCTCGGGGAATGGGGGAAAATCCACCCCTCTCCTTGATATCCCTGTAATAAAATATACATCCTCCTCAGTGGGCGTGTACCACTGGCGCCAACCCGAAAAGCCTGTCGCTGTGCATTCCACCTTCGAATAAGATGTCTCAAAAACAAACTATGAGACTTTAGGGAAGTAGCCTCCTCATAGAACTTGAGGAGGCCTACCTCCCTTAGGAGCCCCTGCGTAACTGCTGTAATAGGGAGAGGGTACGCATCTCCCTCCCTCTCTCTTGCCTCCCACGGGCGAACCATTATACTGTTACGCCTGTTGTTGTTGTGGTTTCCCCTCTTCTCTCCTTTCACGTCTCTGAGTGATTGAAATATTAAACACAAATGTTTTATTAAATGACACGTGTATTTAGAAATATACATACATAAATATTCTTTGAAAATTAAATAAAACAACAGTCGGTGTGCCAAAAACACAGTCACGCACCCTAATGATATTTAGTGCATTGGGGTCGGTGCTGCATAAAATGTTTTTAGTGCACCATTCACTACGTGCAGTGTCAAGAGAGCGGTTCACTGACTACACTATATGCCCCAGGGTGTATATCTAAGTCAACGCACCGCCATCCTGCCACCGTACATAGTCGTCGGTGCGGTATTGTAAAAGGCCGCACTGTTGACGCAGGCCAAATACGGTAATCCATGCACTGACAAAATAGTCATCCTGGGACAGTTATATCTATTAGCGCACCGCATCACCACTATTTAACTGGGTCAACGGTGCGGCCAGGTAACTGACCGCACCGCTCTTTATAAGGAAATTTAACATAACATGGTGCGCCTTTGGTACTACCCCAGAATTGGTGCGGATACCCTTAGCACTGGTTTACCAGGCCGAACCGTTGACAATGTTGAATTGCGGTATGCGGTGCGCTGACCACATTATGCACCCCAGGGCGGATATGTCCGTTAACACACTGTGTTGCCGCGATACTACATTGTCAACGGTGCGGCCCAGTAAACGACCGCACTGCAGTTTTTAAATTTTTTTAAAATAACACAGTACGCCTGGAGGTACTGCCTCGGAACCAGTGCGGATACCGTTAGCACCAGTTGCAATGCGGCCTATAAATTTACAGCCAGCACCGGAAATCGGTGCGAGCCGAATGGCTCGAGCGCACCGCGCGACAATTTTTTTTTGTTTTTTTTAATGGTTAATTTTAAGGTTTTTTGAAATTCTAATCCGCTTAAAATTTTAATAATGGAAAAATAATAAAAATACCTATACATTTACCCGTCGAGGAGGCAGATAGGTTGTATAATTTGCAAAAGAAAATTTGTCCACTGTTTTATAAAATTCAAGCTGGAGATTGGTGGCAATGCACAACAGCAGTGCGTGCAATGGGAGCACGGATGTCAGGGCATCTCAAACAAGGATAACTTGCACCGGTGCTTGAGAGCTCTATAGCACTGGAAAAAGTGAAAAATGTGGTTTTTTGGCCATAATATTTTTTTTATTTAACCTTGTTTCGGTGCACAGGATTTTTACTGGTGTACTGGTGCGTTTACTGTATGCCGCCCCGGACCGTTTCTGTTTTCGTGTGCTTTTATGAAGCAATGGGGAGGTGTATCTGTAAATGCACCGATTCTCTACAGTAATATGATGCACTGGGAATGGTGTCCGGTGAGCCAGTGATTTGTGTGGTTTTTTGGCCACAATTTTGTTTATTTAACCATTTTCTGGTGCGCAAAGTTTATGGGGATCCCGGTGCGTTTCCGTCATTCCGCCCCGGGAAATTTCTATTCCGCGCACATTTTATGAGGCACTGGGGCTGACGAGTTGACATGCACTGGTGTTGTTCCATAATTAAACGCACCGGTGTTCTGTGTACGGAGCGCACGATTTCCAGTGTGCCAATGTTTTGTGCAGTTTTTTGGCCGTAATTTTTTTTATTTAACCATCTGCCGATGCGCCGGGTTTATGGGTGCCATGGTGTGGTTGATTTATTTCACACCGGGCGGTATCTATTTTCATCCACGTTTTTGGAAGCACCGGTGCGGTAGAGATGTAAGGAACCAGTGTTGTACAGGAGTATGACGCACCGGGCGGGTGTGTTAGGAGCACACGATTCCGGTGTGCCTATGTTTTGTGCAGTGTTTTGGCCATAATTTTTTATTTATTTAACCTTGTGCTAGTGCGCTGGGATTTTAGAGCAGCCTGGTGTGTTTTCGAACAGGTGCGTTTAAAGGCAACCAGGGCGGTTTCAATTTTCGCACGTTTTTTGTGAGGCGTCGGTGCGCAAGTTATGCGAAGTACCGGTGCTCTACGGAAATACAACGCACTGGGTGGGTGTGTATGGAGCGCACGATGTCCGGTGTGCAAATTTTTTAACCATACCGATGCTTTCTCGTGTTTAACGCACTGATTATTTTTACGGTGATAAGAGCACCGGACGAAATACATCCGCAAAAACCTCCGTCCGCCAACCGCCTCTAGGAACTTCCGCTAGAAACGGATGTTTGGGGTATTTTTATAAGGGGTTCCTCAAAAACATTCGCTAGAGGGTATTTTCCTTGTAGTGCCTATATAAATTGGATAATGACAATATTTTTGGCTTCTCTAGTAGGGATAGCTTCAATCAATTTTGTAAAGTAATAAGTGGCTTTCAAGATCCATTTGTGTTGTTCTAAGGAGGTTGGATGAATTTCACCTATGAAAGCTAGACCCCACTGTTGGAAAGGGACTTCAACTGAGATAGGTTTTAATGGTAAGGGTAAAATATTTTTCTTGCCTTCAAAAATTTGGAATTGGTGGCAAGAGGTGACTTTATTATGCACATCTAGAAATAAAGAGGGCTAGTAAAATCTAGCTCTTAATATTTTATTAGTTGTGGTTTTCCAATATAAGTGTCCTCCACAGTCTCCTTCATGGAACTCCTGCATGAATTTATCTACTTCATATTTCAATAAGTAGTTTAGAAAGATACCTCCAACATCTTTCCAATATAAACTTTGATCTAAAATGCATAACTTCATGGTTTTCAATTTCATAAATCTAGCTTTATTATTTGTTAAACTAGGAGGAGCTTGTAAATTATGTAGTACAAAAATACATACTAGGGTGAGATAGAAAAAGCTTTTGATACTTGTGGATTCGCCAACTCTTCCTTTTCATCAAGTGCAGCAATAAAATTGATATCAAGGGCATGAAAATTGGACTCTTCCATCAATTTGGCCAATCCTTGACCCTTTATGAGCTTGGTTATTATTATCTCTATGTCATACTCTAGGATCACAACAATCCATTTCCCTCTCCTCCCATCTGGGTCTGCTTGTGTGATAATATCCTTCGCCACAACATATGGGACAAATGCAATGGTATGAGAAAGTAAGATGTAAACCCTAAAGTCTTTCAATGATTTAACCAATAAAATGCTTGCTTCTCCATGATGTTGTACTTTAGTGATGCATCCCTTAAATCTCTGTTGAAGAAGGCTATGGGTTGTTCATGGTCTTCACTATTTTTCTGCAAAAAAATAGTTGCAATAGTATGTTCAGAAGCAAAAGAAAAAATCATAAAATCCTTAGTAAAGTCAGGACTTATCAAAACATGAGTAGTGATTAAAGCTAATTTGACTTCACTAAATATTTCTTAGCTTCAGTATTCCATTTAATCTCAGTCTCCCTTTTCAATATGTTTTTAATTTATCTTAATATTTCATCCAAGTTAGGAATAAATCTCCTAAGAAATTTTATTTTCCAATGAAGGATTAAACTTCTTTCTTATTTCTAGGAGGATCAATTTTGAGTATGGATTCAACTCTACTAGGATCTATTCTTATGCCTTCTTTGGAAATGATATGACCTAGAAGTTTTCCCTCCTATAAACCAAAAAGAGTTTTCTTAGGGTTCAGAGAGATGCCAGATTTCCTGCACTTTTCAAAAAAGTTTCTCAAGTGTAGCAAGTGTTATTCATTTGTTTTTGAGAATACAGTAATATCGTCTAAGTAGATTACAATTATCCTATCAATTTCATCAACAAATGCTATATCCATTGCTCTTTGGAAAGTGGCCCCATCATTCATAAGGCCAAAAGGAATTTTTACATACATAAAAGTTCCCCACGATGTAGTAAATGTTGTTTTGTGTTCTTCATTAGGATGAACTAGAACTTGATTGTAACCTGAAAAATCCATCTAGCAAGGAGATTCTACTGGAAGCAACTACCTTTTGTAATATGTGATCCATTTTAGGAAGTGGATAGTTTTATTTTAGTGAGACTTTGTTCAAATTCATAAAGTCTAGAGAGAGTCTAATTTCACCTATTTTCTTCTTGGTTGGCACTAGGTTAGAAACCCATTTTGAGAATGTCAATGGTACTATGATTTTGGCACCGTATAGTTTCTTCACTTCTTTATGAATGAGAGGTAGCAATATTGGATTTAATCTTCTTAGTTTTTTCTTGAAAGGATTTTGGTCTTGTTTGATGAGGATGTTGTGCTTAATGATAGAAGTATGATAAGATTTTAAGTCCTCATAACTCCACACAAACACATAAGATAATTCCCTAAAAGTTCAATGGATTTCCGATTTTCTTTAGGAGGCAAGTATTTAGACAATTTCACAATTTTGGGGCTTTCTTGCATTCCAATGTTACAATATTCTACATTATCACCCACATGTTCAATTTTTATTTTTTTAGCGACATCATTGAAATAAAATTTCAAAAATTCCACTTCTTCTTGGTTATCATTAGTTTCATTTAATTCCATTTATGTTCTGTTGCTATTTACATCATTATCACTATCATTATATATGTATATATTTACCTAATCAAATTCATATTTCATCTATAAAAAAAATTCAATTTTATCATCATTTCCAAAAACTTTCCAATATCTTAAATTTTTAGGAATAACTAGCCTATGTTTGACTTCTACCACATATTTTCTATTAGGTTGAAAAGGAATTTTACAACTACTTGCTGAAACATCCATGACATGAGATAAAATGTTATGGATTCTAGGGATAATGGAAAATTCATATTCAATGAAGCATTGCAGAAAGTCTAAAAATACATTCTTATAGGCTCTTAATGTAGGGTTTTTAATTGCATATTCACCCTTGATCTGTTTGATAATTATCTGATGCAATCATATACTGCACAATTTAGAATGTGCACAGAAGAATAGAGTTCGGAAATTCTTTTGATACCAAATAACGATTTGCATAATTTTCAAATTAGCCACCATTCTAAATTTAATTTCATCTCAGATTAGTCCAGCAATATCTTTAGACCTAGACCATATGCATATGATTCCTATTTGCGGATTCTACAACCAAAACTAAACAATATCTTTCTAACCACATTTACAAAATGTCCCTTATTTTTCTATTCCATATTACAATCGTGGTTTTCAGGTCTTAAAGCTGCCACCAAACTTGAAGTTCTGCAATTGCAATTAAACGTTGGTTGATTACATGAATCTGTTGGACCACGTCGTAGCCAGACGAGGCTTGGGTGCGAAATGATTTGGGACTGTTTGCATCCAGTGTCAATTTGTGAAATCCGTCACCTATTCCATGATGACTCTACTATCATTTCTCAACATTCACATTAAGATCTGCACAATTTCGCTTGCCACTTCACATGACAATCCAGAAGTTAACCATGCAGTGCGTTGAATACCTGCAATTCAATGGCACTTGACTACTACATGGTATAATGTGTATGATATTTAACAGAGGTAAATAAACAAAAGCTGAACAAAATAGTGAATAAACCAAACACTTTCATAAACTATAGCAATAATGACTGTATCAAACTCTTATTGGCCAAATATTACATTTGTTTCCCTCTTGGCTCTCACCATTGTTCACACTGGCACACTATCCCTCTCTACGTTTTTTTCTTCTGTCCTATTCCATCCTCTATATCTTTTCCATCCTCATATGAAGCTCATATTTATACATAGTTGTGGATTATTTATCCCTCCTTTGACTCAACTAATTTCTATTTAAGGAGCTCATAATCACTAATATATCTATACAACCCAACTCCTCTCATATTCTCAATTATAAGAGAATATTTACAATAAACCTCACACTCATATTTTCCTCTTAATTTATTTAAGATGTACATAATTTATAAAATAATTAAAAAAAAATCACCCCCTAAATCACCCAAATAAATAATGACATTTGAGCAGGATGCTCCTGCATCATTATCTCAGAATCTCCATGTACAAAAATTTGTTTTGCTCCTGATCTCATTAAAATTTGCAGCCCTAGCTAAGATCAAAGCTTCACATTCTGCTATGTTATTGGTACACTAAAAATTTAGTTTATAGTCATGTCCCTTGGACAAATTGGTTGACGATTTCATGATAAAAACACCGGCACCTGCACCATCTTTACATATAGCGCCATCGAAATCCATATTCCAAATATCTTCTTCCTCTACTACTTATTTTTCAATTGCAGTTATTTGTTCTACTTTTGTGGGTTCAATATTTTGTTATGACACTTCCTCTTCAATTGGTTTTTCATTATCCATAATAAAGGAATCTAAGTCAAAGTGTACAAAGTACAAGGGATAATTGTTTGGTTTATCTTGGATATTGACCATGTATTTTATCCAAGTTTCTCTGTATAACCTTCTTTTCTGACCAGAGATAGTAATAGTCACATAGGTCATATCCATTTGCAAAGTACCCTATAACTTTGCACCCCATGATCTTGACAACAACATCCCATACTTTGGTGGTATGTCTGCTACTACAATTTCCATTGGATGGTATTTGAACTAAAGTGAGTGACACACATCTTTAATCAGCCCTAGACATCTCACTTTTCTAGAATCAAAAGAGTATAAGTCTTTATAACGTCTTGTGATGTCTAGTCCTATTTTTTCCATGATAGCCCTGTGCATTAAGTTATTGGAAGCACCAGAATAAAGAATTTAGTTGTGAAATATTTTGTCATGAATATTCAAGATAATGTAGAAAGGTGGAACACTTCCATCCTGGAAGTTTCCTTCGACCTCAAGTCCAAACAATAACGCAAGTCGATCATCATTTAAATTAATTTTGTCTATCCTTTCTGCTATCTTCAAGGTTTTCATGACTTGAGTCTTATAAACATATCTAGTCACCAATTCATTCAGAGGAATATGAATCTTCACCTTGTCCAATTCAGTTTCAATGCTAAACGATGTTTGTGATTATTCAACTTCTTTGACATTTGCATCGGGTTTCTTGGGTATTTCCTTTTGAGAATCAACTTTTGTTCGACTAGTTGAAGGAGTATCTAGTTTTTTGAGATTTCTTTTTGAGGATGTATTTTTATTTGACTGGTTGAGGGAGTATCATTTTGAGTTTTTTTAGGATAATTTTCAACACCTTTCTTGCTCATTAAGTTATATTTTTTGTGTAACTCTATCATTCCATTTTGATATCCTTGTTTTTGTTCCTCAGATTCTAAAGGGAATTTCTCTGGTTGTTGTTGGCTTAAAGGGTCCTGACCTAAGTTCAGAGTGTTATGCGCAACCAACAAAACCCTCCAACTACTAGCCCTTTTGGCAGTGATCTACTTTCCCAAACCAAAGTCTCACCTAAAGTAGTATGGGGAGGTGATGGAACCAAGTTTTCGCACCCTGAGGGAGTGTGTGATGTGGTCCTTAACCTTACTTATCATATGTAATGCTTATCGGTTTGTGCGATACTTCATAGAAACCCAAATCTAAATTTAGATAAAAACCCTTAACATATATGTGTAAAACAAATTATTATGCTTTAGTCAAATCTAGCTTATCATAGCATAAATAAAACTTGCACAATCACGTAGATAGTTCTTCTATAAAACCATTGAACAAACACATAGATCTTTCACATGTACTTAACTCAGATATGCACATTCAAACATAAAGAGATATATAACTTACAGTAATCAACAGATAATTAACTTATTCATGCATAAACAAATAAATTGCAACAGATTTCGCAAAAAAAAATATATTTATTAATAGATCTTCAATTTAGTACAATCCTTTCTGTCTGCACACGCATCAGCAGAGTCCTTGCACACATCTCAGGACTAGGTCTCTGCACACACAGCCAGCAGGAGCCTTTCTACCCAAACCGAACCCAAACTTGCCCAAAGCTCAAATCAAAACATTCATAACAGAAAGATCAACAACAAAATATTAATATGTCCTTACTCGAATCAACTCTTACATATTTATATGACTCAGGCATGCACATACCATGGTCTCAAACCATGGTTTGAGACTCATAGTTTCCCTTTTCACCCATTAGAATTATAAAGGATCCTTGACCCACCCCAAAGACCCGTGACTTCTCTGCACAAATTGTATTAACAAAATTTAACCAAAATGATACCCAAAAACTTGACCCGAGGGCACCCTATCCCAACAGGCCCCCAACATAATCTAGTGACTCATCCCGAGTCACTTTGGTCCCAAATCCTGCATCTTCTCTTTCAATGCCTAAATGGAAGCTTTAAGTGGTTAAATGAATTATGTACTCTGCGTTGTGGTGTTCTACACTTCATCGACCAATTTCTCTGTTGTTGGACCCTGGGAAGCTAGGCTGATACTTCTCTGGGTCTAATGCAAGCCTATGAGGGCACCATCAATGTTCTGGGAAAGCTGCAAGGCCTCCTCAGCCTAAGGCTACATTCTATTTTCAAGAAAAAAATCCTATCGATGCAGTGTGTCGATTTCTTCCTGAATGGCTCGAATTTCCTGCAATCAGGCCAATCTTTTGGCTGGCACCAGAGTGGGTGCAGTGACCTAGATCTCGTTAAACTGTTGTTCCTTGGCTCTTAGATCTTCCTTCATATGTTGTACGAAAGGGTCATCCTGGATGGAGGTCCAAATGCCTATTGGCTCCTCTAACAACTTGTTGCAAGCATCCATAGCTGTAGTGATGCTAGCATTTGATTCTTGTACTACTTTGGTGCATTATGCGTGAACTTTTGGAGGCGACTCGAGCTACAACTTCGTTTGCAAGTCGGCGATCTTCTACTCAAGCTCCACACGGACTGTTGTTACTTCTTACCACGATGCTTTTAGTGCGGCTACAAAACTTTCCAACTTGAAGGTGGGCATTGTAGTAGTTGGCACTGTGAGTTTGGGGAGGCTAGAGCACAGCAGATCGATCATGGTTACCAAATGGGCATGCTGGATTTCAGCAGCGCGACGCGCATCCTCTGCTATCTGTTGTCCCTTATGCATTTTCTCTGCCTAATTTAGAGCATTAGAAGTATCTTGTAGTACCTTGTAATCCTGATATTGCAGCTTGTCTACAATCATGGTATGCATTACATGTAGTTTTCCACTGGGGAAAATGGCCAAATCAATCCCAACTTGGTATCCTTCAAGAATGATCATGCACAACTCTTGATTCTTGATCTGAAGCGTTGTGCCCGAAACTTGAAATATGCGGCTTTATGAACTAGATGGATTTCGAACAATGAACTTGCTTGCTTTTCCCGTGCTCGCTTGCTGCACATTCACTTGTATCACGTTTGATTACACTTTGAGCTGTTGGAGTCCTTGTTGCACATCATCAAGGATCGATTTGTACTAGGACTCTACTTTTCTCCAAACATATTTTGTCACCGCTTGGATTATGTCAACATTTTTCTCAAAATCCTCCTCTGTCAGTGTCATTGGGTCAGTTTTGGTCTTCTTAGAGGATTTCCTTTTGGTGTGCAACCCCAGTGTGGTATGATGCCCTATCTTGGCACTTCGTCATATGTCTTCTTGCGTCAATGGTGAATCGACATTGTCTCTATTCTTTTATTCCACATCCTCGTCGACACAGAAGTCAATTATCTCTACTGTAGTGGTTGGATCCTCATCCTTCTGTGCATCCTTTGGCTGGTCTGTCGACATGCAAGACTTCGTAGGAGTATTAGGTGGTACTGATGATGACGCACCACGAGTTGTACTTGCTTATAGTCGTAAGGGGGGCCACTTTGTCATAGTGTGTGTAAGTTCATCCTCCATACACATATATGGTAGCTCATACCAGATGCCTACCATGTCCCTCTTTGTGCGGACATGCACATTGTGAAAGGTGACCTTGAAGTCCATAATGTGTCTGTATTGCTCGTACAACATAGGTCACAGTCATGGCTTGTACTGAAACCACTTGAAATATCTCTGTATCAAATACCACTCAAAAGACCTTATTTCCTGTTACCCTAGAAGGAAGCTTCGACTTCCACAAGGATGCATACTTGGCGGCTTCGCAGAGATCTGGCTCAATATCTGGTAACCGGGTCTGCGTCAGTGGTTTCGAACAAATCAATGCAACGAACAGCAACAACTAAGCATAATAAAAATTCTTACCATAATCTTTCTCTTCGCGAATGTTTTCCAAAAAATCATTGCAGAGGTACCTTGCTAAATTATATAGCACCCCTTTGACGCACTACCCATTCAACTTAATCACGTACGCAGGTACTTCTTTTTTGTGACACTTCCTTATCATTTTGAATGTGAGGATCAAGGTAGCCAATTTAACCATTGGAGAATTAATTTCTTGGACTACAAATCCTCGGGTATTCCTATTCACCCCATATGTCTTTTTAACATCATCAACGACCTTTTTCTCTTGCCCCTTCCCTCCGAAGGTTGCCCCTAGATCCTCTCCTTGGTAAAGCAACTTGGTGATGCAATGAATCAGCATGTCGTCAATCGGGATGGGCTCTCCTAGCCACATACAATTATCATGCACCAGGGCGAGGAGCTAGTGTAGGAAAATATCATTTATCATGTTTGCGCCCAAAGTGTGGAATTTTTAGAAGTTTCATTAGCCTGGACTATTCTAATCCTAATGCCCATGTATTTGGTTCAAGCTTGATGACTCCTTTGTCATAGGGCACCTGCTCTAAGTACTCTGATGGCGCAAGCTCAGGGAACTTTGCGTGGTCAACCAAGTCCCAGTCTTCCAATTTCAGCAAAGGTACTTTGGCAAATATGTCCCCTTCAAAAGGCACATTCTCTAGGAGCAGGGGTGTGTTGATATGTGACTTGACCTTATCCAGGTCCCTCATGACTTCCACAGATTTAAGATTGATGATCTGCATGCATGTTTTCCACAATTGCATAAATCTGAGGAATTTTATGCCCAACATCTCCCACTTTTTGTGCCTCCTTCTAACTATAGATCTGTGGCCTACCACCCTCACGTTGTGGACAATCCCTCCTACAATTATCTTTGACACAAGTCCAACACTGTATAGGCTTCCAACCTTCATCCTTATTCTGCTCCTCCTATCAAAATCCCTATCCACTACCAGATGTATTAAACTTCTTAGGTGGGGCAACATTCTCCTTGTTACAAGTATCTTCAGACCTTGCTTGCTTCTTGTCCCATTTTCCTTTATTCCTATCATTACCTTTCAAATTTTTTTTTTCCTTCTATATGCGCTTTGATTACCCATAGTAATGCTTGAGTTTATGGATGGCCTCCTCCAATGATGTAGGCTTTATAGGTTTTAACCCTATACATAAATTATCTACAAATGAATCTTAAAAGCAGAAAATAAACAGTAGCCAGAGCATAAAACATAAAATAGATAAACACGAAGATTTTCCCCTGGATCCCAAATCGGGACGACCAACTTGATTTTTCATTTTATTCCTTTTAGTGTTACAACACATATATATACATGCCAAAGCATACATAAACCCCAATCCATTAACCCTGGATTAGAACATAATTGTAGTTCCCTTGACCAGATCTACAAAATACTAGGGGCCAAAAACCATCGTACCCCAAAACCATGTGCAAACCCATGCACAAAACCATGGGCAAATCTGCCCACCAAAAAATAAGGACCAAAAAATTTTTTCCGGGGCGCTGCCCCGGACCTCGACAAGGGGGGCTACCGCCCCCTCTATGACACCCCCGACGTTGCAACCAACGCAACATATAGAGGGGGCTATCGCCCCCCCGCACATGATTATTCGTGGAAATAATATAACACATACCCAACATTCTCCCACTCGTTTTTTTCTTTCCACAGGAGAGCTTATTCATTAGCCCGGTTCTACAACACCCATTGTTTCTCTACACCAAGAGAACTTCTAAGTGCTTACAGACTTCGTCAATGCATCTGCAACATTCTTCAAAGTGTCCACCTTTACCAGCAACACCCTTTTAGCCTCAACCATATCTCTCACAAAGTGATATTGAACATCAATGTGCTTTACCTTTGAATGATAAGCAGGGTTCTTAGCCAAGAAAATTGCACTTTGGCTATCAAAATCTATCCTTATAGCTTGCTACACCAACCCCATACTTCAACACAATCTCTGCAACCAAACTGCTTCCTTGCTTGCATGAGTGTCTTATATGTATTTAGCCTCTGTAGTTGAAAGAGCCACTACATATTGTCTTTTACTCATCCAACTGACTGCACCTCCAAATAGGCTAAACATATACCCACTTGTAGATCTTCTAAATTGGTCCAGATCTCCAGCCCAGTCTGCATAAAAAAAACCATGAATGTCCAACACTCTTTCCAATCCTGGTCTTCCCTGGTAGCACAAGCCATAGTCACTAGTGCCACACAAATATCTGAAAACCCGCTTCATTGTTGTCCAATGCTCCTTCCCTGGGTTTGACATAAACACGCTCAATACTCCCATTGCATGTGCAATGTCTGGTCTAGTACATACCATTGCATACATCAGGCTACCCACTGCACTTTCATATGGAACACAGGACATATCCTCCTCTTCTTCTTGTGTCTTGGGACACTGTTCAGCAGACAGCCTTGTACCTACAGGAATTGGAACATTCACCGGTTTACTATCTTGCATATTGAACCTCTGCAATATAGTCTCGACATACTTCCTCTGGTTTAACCAAAGCTTCCTCTTTGCCCAATATCTCTTAATTTCCATGCCCAAAATATAGTTTGCAGCACCAAGATCCTTTATGTCGAATTTGGAGAACAGTTGGGTCTTCAAATCTTGGATAATTTCTTTGTCATTTCCAATCAACAACATATCATCCACATACAAGACCAAATAAATAACACGGTCACCAATTAATTTAAAATAAACACAGTGATCCTCCTTTCTTCTGGTGAATCCAAGTCCCCATATATAGGTATCAAATTTTTGATACCACATCCTTGGTGACTGTTTTAACCCATAAAAAGACTTCTTTAACCCGCATACCAGTTGTTTCTTCCCCTTCACCATAACGCCTTGAGGTTGTTTCATGTAGATCTCCTCTTCCCGATCCCCGTGAACAAATGATGTCTTCACATCCATCTATTCTACCTCAATATCAAATGCAATAGCAACAGATAAAAGTAATCTAATAGAAGTAAATTTGGAAATAGGAGAAAAAATATCACCAAAATAAATTCCTGGCAACTGGGAATAACCTTTTGCTACCAACTTAGAGCTTTGTATGTGAGCTTTGTATTTTACCACCTTGCCTTCATTCATCTTCTTCTTAAACACCCATTTTCTCCTGATGGGCTTCCTTCCAGCCAGCAACTCCACCAGATCCCATGCCTCATTTTTATGCAAGGATGCCATTTCATCAACCATGGCCTCCTTCCAAATTTTTCCATCCTCTGAATCTACTACCTCCCTGACAGTTCTGGGATCATCGTCAATTATACTTAAAGCAAAATTTGCACAGAAAGAAGATGGACTATACCTTTCTGGTTGTCTTCTTTCCCAAGCTAATATTCTCACAACTGGAGTTTGTGGCTCTTCCTCTTTTGAGTCTTCTTCTGCTGTAGAGTCTAATTCATCCTCCTTTAGCTCAAACTCTATCTTCTTAGTTTCCTTTGGTAGGACTTCATGTTTAAAAACATCTTTCACCTCTCTAAACACCACATCTCGACTATACACAACCTTCCTTGTTTCTGGGTTTCAAATCTTGTAAGCCTTTAAACCATCCTTACACCCAATAAAGATTAACCTTTCAGATTTATTATCCAACTTGGTCCTTTTCTCCTTTCGAGCATGTACATATGCATCACATCCAAATACCCTTAGATGTGAAAGATATGGTTTCTTACCAGTCCATACCTCATGTGGGGTATTATCCTCCAACGTTGATGAAGGTGATCTGTTAACCAAGTAACATGAAGTCTCCACTACCTCTACCCAGAATTATTGTCTTAACCCAGTACCACTGAGCATGCTTCTTTCCTTTTCCATCAGCATTCTGTTCATTATTTCTGCAACTCCGTTTTGCTGAGGTGTGTATGGAGAATTCTTCTGTCGTGTTATACCAAACTTCTTATAGAACTATTCAAATTCCTTCTTGCAGAACTCCCCACCATTATCTGTCCTCAGCACTTTTATCTTCTTATTTTTCTGGTTTTCCACCAGAGCCTTAAATTCTTTAAATCTATCAAAGACTTCAGATTTCTTCCTCAAGAAATATATCCATGTATTCCTTGAGAAGTCATCTATGAATGAAACATAGTACACAGACTTACCCAGTGATGGAACCGACACAGGTCAAAACACATCACTGTGCACAAGCTCTAATATCTTGTTTTCCCTCTTAGCACCAGAAGGAAAACTCACCTGATTCTGCTTCCCATATACACAATGTTCACACAAATAAAAATCCAGAGAGAAATTAGACATACCTTCTACCATACCATTTCCATGCAGTATCTGAAGGCCCTTCTCTCCAATATGTCCAAGCCTTTGATGCCATATCATGGTCTTTTCTCTAGAGACTGCTAGGCTTTCCGCTCCACTTTCAGGAACCATAGAACTGTTGCACCCATCAATAATAGTGTTGCCCTGAAGCTTGTACAAAGTTCCAATCCGAACTCCCTGCATTAACACCAACTCTCCCTAAACCATTTTACAGGTATCTTTCTTGAACACTATTTTTACACCTGCATCATCCATCTTGCTTACAGAAATCAGATTTCTGGCCAATGCAGGAATGTGAAGAACACTAGGAAGTGTTCTAATCCTTCCATCTTGCAGCTTCAGCTTGAATTTTCCACGTTCAACAATTCTGGCCTTCCTATCATCCCCTAGGAAGACATCACCGCCATCATATTTCTCATACTCGTAGAACCACTCCCTATGGAGAGTGAAGTGAAAGGATGCACCCGCGTCAATCAACCATGACCCATGATCTACATGTGTATTTGAAGAAGAAGCCAAATACACATCCCCACCTTCATCTGTTTTTTCCTCTATAGAAGGAGAATCATCAGATCCCTTTCCTTTCTCAGGAGCTTTAGATTTGTAGTCCTTTTTGTAGTGCCCTTCCTTTCCGCATTTCCAACACACCTTTACAAACTTTCCAGGAGATTTAGATCTCCCACTCGAAACCTTATTCTTGTTTTTGTTCTGGGACCTTCCTCATATAGATAAGGCATCTCCATTCTGACCCTCCATATTTCTCTGTCTCATTTCCTCTGACCGCAAGGCTGAGACAATGTCATCAAAATTTAAGGTAGTTGTATTGCTACCTATTGCAATAACTAGACTGTCCCACGAGTCTGGTAGAGAACACAACAAACTGATGCACTTATCTTCATCTGAGATTTTAATATCAACATATGACAACTGACTTACCACAGTATTGAAGGTGTTCAGATGCTCTGTCACCGAGTCTCCATCCTTCATCCTCAGGTTATACAACTTTTTCCACAGGAACAATTTATTCACCAGAGACTTAGCTTGGTATAAAGTCCCAAGTTTGTCCCACAAGGTCTTTGTCGTAGCTTCCCCAGATACATTCAACAATAATGAATCTGAGACACACAACTGTATTGTGCTCTTTTCCTTCCGATCCAGTTTCTTCCGGTCTTCATCTGACGTTGCCGTTGGTTTAGTATCTGGATTTACCGCGATCCATTGATCTTTATCCACCAGCAAATCCTCCATCTTGAGCTTCCACAACTCAAAACTCTGACCATTAAATTTCTCGATCTATATCTTCCCGTCGCTCACCATCTTATTTCACCACAAGAATTGATCCCGCAGATCTCCCACTGAACAGGGTCTACCTTAGGCCCGAGAAAAAAACCCCTCAACAGCAAAGGCGTCCCCTTGAAGCTGAAACTGCTCTAATCCCAAATGTAGGTTTTAACCCTGTATAGAAATTATGTGAAAACGAATCTTAAAAAAATAAAATAAACAGTAGCGAGAGCATAAAACATAAAACAGATAAACACAGAGATTTTCCCCTGGATCCCAAATCGGGACGACCAGCTTGATTTTCATTTTATTCCTTTTAGTGTTACAACACATATATATACATGCCGAAGCATACATAAACCCCAAACCATTAACCCTGGATTAGAACATAACTGTAGTTCCCTTGACCGAATCTACAAAATACCAGGGGCCGAAAACCATCATACCCCAAAACCATGTGCAAACCCATGCACAAAACCATGGGTGGATCCGCCCACTGGAAAATAAGGACCCAAAAAAAAATTTTGGGGCGCTGCCCCAGACCCCGACAAGGGGGGCTACCGCCCCCCTGTGACCCCTCGCGCGTGATTAGTCATGGAAAGAATATAACACATACCCAACAGGCTCTTCAAACTCAATCCTATCTCTGAATGATATCGGCATCCCACTAATAAATATCTAAATCTTGGCCTTCTCATCCTTGAGATAAGACACATATCTCAGTAACTCCAAGAACATGCTAGTATACTCTTCATGTGTCATGGAACCCATCTTCATCACATACAACTCCTTTTCCCTATCATTTTAGTATCTCTCTGATAGATACTTATTCCATAATAGCCTTTCGAACTCACTCCAAGTCAACTCTTTCTAAAAAATATCTCTAACGTTGTTCACATCTTCCCACAAAATAGTTGTTCTACGTATGAGGTTAAATGTAGTTATCTTGGCTTTCATATTTTCCAAGTAATCATGGAGTCTGAAAAAATTCTTTCATTCCAAGAAACGATACCTCTGCATCTCGTGGTTTCTTCATCTCTCCGTAAAATGTAGGTGGTTTTTCATTTTTAAACTCATATAGAAAATAGTCCCTGTCACTCCTCTTGTAAGGATGATAATGATGATGATCATGATGCATGTCAAAACTAGAACTAGAGTGATATTTATGTTTGTCACCTATCCTATCGGGAGTATCCAACAATCTTCCATATCTAACCGTGTCATCCCTATCCAACCTGTGACCGCTGGGAGACCTGCTTCCATATGTTCCATTGTTCCCATCCTCTTGCACATAGCTGATCCTAAGTGGTCGATGTTTATGCAACTCTGACAAACTTTGAAGGATGGATGCAGTCAACTTTGCTTTCTTTTCCTGTTCCTGTATGAGCCTATCATTGTCTTCCTTTCAACTCCTTATTTCTTCCATTAAACTTCTCATTGTATCTACCAAATCAGATGAATTTTCAACACCATGCTGCTCATATGACTCATAGGGTGTATCTCTGCAATCTACCATTCTACTATTCATATTTTATTTCTTCCTGCAAGGTGTCATATGTCAGCTAAACCTAATCATAAATAAACCAACGTACCATAGTGTAATTTGGGGAGGATACATCTTGCAAGATGCACCAATCAACTAAACACATGTATATACATAGTCATTACAGCATATAAACTCGTAACACATGGTATATTAGCACATAAACATCATTCTAGTTAAAGTCCAACCATCAATGCAAGTTGTTTCACCTCATTTGGTTAACTGGTTTGTAAATGGCACTCCTTTGAAGTCTAATCAATTATGTCGCCTGGGTTAAAAATACGTAAAATGTACAATATTCCATTTTTGTAATTAAATTAGTTCAATAATGCATTTAGTTTAAATACTAACCCCTAGTTAGTTATGACTAATATTTTTCATTTTTTTACTTATACAGTCAAATCACTAAGCATCGGGATTTTAGAAATTTACTTCATTTTTCAAATAAATTACTAATTTCGAAAAATCCAAAATGACAAAGTGGTTGTAGTTTAGATAGGCAAATCATCACTTTAGATAATTTCATAAATTAAACATCATTAAAATAAAACCAAAATACAAAATTGATATTTAATATTAAATTTTAAATTAATTAAATTAATTATTATATAAAATATGATCAATTAAATTAAATTAAAATTTGATTAAAAAAAAATGATAATAAAACATCGCATTGGGAGTTTTTATGGGTGCACTTCTTTAAAAAACCTGATGACCCTCAACTCCCGATATCCTGATTGCGATGAGTCAAAGGGTCATGAGTTATGTGTTTTGTTTTGAGTTTCAAACTCATGTGCATAGTGGAATGTTAAGTTAGTGATAGCTTAATGTTAGTAGTACATTAGTTTTTAGGTTAGTATAGTTTTATGTTAGTTTAGTATTAGTTTAGTAATAAATTTAATATTTAAATATTTAAATAAATAATTTTAAATTAGTTAATTAATGTGTAGAATTTAATTAATTTAATTTAATTATAATTAATTATTAATTAGAGTAATTTGTTTAGTTAATTATATTAGTTAGTTAGGTTAGTATTAATAATTAGTTTAGTTTATAATTAACAATTAAATTAGGATTAATTATTAGATAATTAGAGTCTAATTTAGGATTAAAATTTTAATTAAAATTCTGATTTTTAGCCTAGCAACAGAATTTCCAGATTTATATCAAATTTGACTTATCAACTTTGGAGGCTCATAGATTGAATTTTACTTGGCCAAATGAGGCCCGGGATGGCTCATTGGAAAGAGAAAAGCAAGGAGAACATTTCTGAGGAGGTTTTACTAATAGATTTAGTCATTTGTTGGGTCTAAAAATAGGCAGAAGATCAAACTCCGAATTTCTAAAACAAAATCAATTTTCTGAGTTTATTTTCTTCATTTTCATCTGCCCAAGCCTATTCTAATTACATATTCATGCATCAATAATATCCTTGGTTAATTAAATTTTTTATGAACATCAATAAAAAGCTTAGATTTCCTTTTTAATTAAATTGCATTTGACTGGATTTGTAATAATGCCAGAAATGGAATTTTGATTTTATTATTCCATCTTAATTTATTTTGATTTCTTTTGCAGGAAAATAGTGGAAGAGATATGGAGAAAATGATTTCAATCAATGAGAATGCTCGAGCAATTAAAGATTGAAATTTTGAGCAAATTAAATTAGATTGGGCAGATTTTTCTTCAACAAAATTTCCTCTCAAAATTCTTTTGGAAATATTATAAATGGAAGATTGAAGAATGTGAATAGGGGCTGCTCTCCTCTACAATTGTAGACTTCTAAAAGCATTTCTGTTATAGGAATTTAGAGTTGTAGAAGGGAGGAGAGGAAATTTCAAATCTGAACATTATTGAGGGTTTTTTTTTATATCTTGAATTATGTATGATGGGCAGAGTTTGCATTTCTGCAATTCTAGTTTTGAAAGCAGAAATTCAAGTAATATAAAGGAGCTTCTCTAAGATTGTTCTAATTCAAAGCGCAAGATTCCTGTGATTTCATGGTGAATTATTTTTGAGAGTTGCATTTCTGTACCTTGAAGATTGTTCTAAGTTAAATCACATGATCGGAATATCAAATTGCATCGGGAAGATATCAAATGTATTTGGTATTTCTATCGATTTTTTTTTATTTTCTTTATGTGATGAGATATTCTCATTAAAACTTTCTATCACTTATATATACTTGTTTCTCAAATGTTTCTTTATCATATCATTTCTGAAGATATAGAAATATCTTCTTTCATAGTGTATGTAAACGATATAAATTTATGAATGCGATGTGCTATTATAACTCTGTTTAATTTCTTAAACAGAGTTATCATTATATGATACTGCATATTTCTTTTAAGTAAATAATACATTTTCATGGTTATTTGTTTAATCGAAACAATCTTTAAGTCGTATTCATATTTAATACCCGGGTTAGTTTTAAATTTATTTGCAAGTCATAGATTAAGATAGGATTTAGATTAGTTTCTTTTGCTTTCATTATAGAATAAGTTTGTATTTTGATTAAGTTCTACATTCTTTTAAGTCCTCTTCTCAAAGAGGCAAAATCTTAGTTGTGGTTTGGCTGAACCCAAATCAGCTTAAGGGTCATTCTCTTGCTCGATCAGCAAGAATAAGTGATCTGATATCCCTGTCTATTGGTAGTTAAAGATACATCGTAAACCAATAGCGATAGGGAAAAGGTAATTGGACCTATTTAAACCAGTCAGAGCCACCATCTCAAATGGAAAAGGAGTTGTATGAAGGTCCGGACTGGGTGGTTATACCCCAATGTTGTCGCAACGATTTTTGAGGCCTCAACATTTTTTGCGCTAGAAGGAGGGCTGAGACTTGTTTTACTTTGGAGTCTATGAATTCTAACATTTCATTTTTATTACAATGACTTCTTTAAAACTTCCAATTTGGAGTTGTATTTTTGGACAAGCATCTTCCAATACTCCACTAGAAATAGTAAGACTCTTGTCTCAAGTAAAGTTTGATGGTAAGAAAAATTATACTGCTTTTAATCATGTCTTTCAATTTATTCAAAATGTTTCAAATTATTATTTTCAAGGAATTGATGAAGGCATTTTATGCAGAATTTTTACTCTCACATTTGCGGCAAAAACTAGAAACTGGTGTAGAAATCTTCCGGTTGCCTCAATTCACAGTTGGGATCAATTTGTTACATTTTGCATTTGTAAATTTGATGGATATATCTACAAACAGATATGTGATGATTTTGAAGATCTACGAAGGTTTGAAGGTGAGTCTTTAATTGATTTTACCATCAGGTTTCATTTAAATTGTTTAAAATTTAAAACTGAAGATAAACCTTCGAAAAAAGAATTATTATATTGGTTTGAACATATTTTCTCTCTTCCTCCCATTCCCAATATATATGAAATTAGTTCAAGCTTTGTTCCATCCCCTTATAACATAAATAAGGATTCCAATATGGATGTGCAAATAAATTATAATGAAGTGGTCTCACAAAGCTTGGAAAATATTTCTATCCAAATACAAGAAGACAATAGCAGCAATTTTGGAGAAAGAGTTGCCTTGAAATCTGAAAATTACTCTGCATTAAATTCAGAAAATCGGATCGAAAATCAACACGTGCCAACAGCAATCAAAGTGAATAATAAAATGCAAACTGCTATACAAATTTCTTAATTTTTTCATGATGAACAAATACCGAAAACAGAGCAGCAAAACAACCTTCTTCAAGAAAGCATGAGTATACAAAAGAATGATCTAGAATATGAAATTTATAGTGAACAGAACGCACAAGATTTCTCTAACAGAGAAAATTTTGAATTCATTATTTCTAATTTTCATTTTTCACTTTATCCTGATATTTTTAATGTTGGTAATTTCTCCCCTCTCGGTATTAATGATATTTCAGAAAATAAAGAGGATGATTTAAATGAATTACCAATAAGTTTTTATCAAGATAGAGAAACAATTATTGATCATTCTTTTGCCATTAATGAACATGAATTTTTTATTCCTCCTTGTTTTGATATATTGGACGAAATCAAAGGGAATTCTAGAGAATATTGTGAGGTCATTTATGATAATTATTCTGACATCAATGATGTTGATTTATGTTATTCTCAAGAGAATACTCATGATAAAATTCAAATAACATCTGTGAATGATGAACATTTCAATTTAGAAATTATTCCAACCAATCATCATTCTGGAGCAGAAAATTATCTTCATGATTTCACCATTCGGGAAAACATTCCAATTTATGATTCATATCATGATCAAACTCTCATTCCTGCTCATAATCATAATTCTCTTTCTAATTCACAATTTGGATTTGGCAATTATTCAAATTTCATTATTCTGGCCAATCCTTGTGAAAAAAAAATTATTCTAAAACAATCCCAATTGTGTTGTAACATTAGTTGTACCGATCGAGATTTCATTTTATTTTTTCTTTCATACTTATTTTGTTCAAATTTAGATTTGTTTTCTGATTTTATTTTTCAAATTTTTGGCACTCTACGTTGGCATATTGAGCACTTTAATAGTGAAGACTCAATTGATGCATTGCCTTATTGTGAAATTTAAGTCTCATATTATAATCATGAACATCAAAAGCTATTAATATTTCAATTTCAATCAATGCTAATGTTTTATCAATCACTTCTTTCTTCTCAAAAGCAATACCAACAAGCGAGTGTATTTTTACAATATGACCAGCAATCTAATTCAATTAATAATCTTCCGTTGGATTTATCATACTCCCATCCATTTTTCATTGATCAATTTGAAAGACATTTTGAAAGCTTTCCTTCACAGAAGATCGTTAATAATTTAGCACTTAATCATAACACTAACAAAATCACACAGGCCATTGTTGCTGAAAGATCATTTCTGCAACTCGGTCTATCATCTTCTCTTTTAAACCTCTCCCACTCAATAATGGAAATCCATCCAGATTTCCATGATCCAATTGAAATTCAGTTGGAAAGGGCATTTCAAGAGAAGGTAATGGTGAATAATTTACTAATAATAAAGATACATTTTGCTTTCAGATTTAGTTTTTGTAGTTTAATTATATTTACATTTTTACTAATGTTTGACATGTACATACATGCAGGAATTAAAATGAGAGAGTGGTTACATTGGAAATATGACTATACCTAGTCATTTTAATGTATATGGTTAGAATAGAAGTAGAATTGATTTATTTAGTTTGTTTTGTGTAGTTAATTTTCATAGTTTTGCAGATATAAAATAAAGCGAGCAATCAACCCTTCTCATATCATATACATGTTCAGGGAAATAGTTTCCTCTTATCAGAAAATTTCTAATTCTTGCTTCCCATTTTTAAATCAAAATTTATTGCAGCAATATCTCTACTCTGCCTATTTTGAATAATGTTTTGACTAAATTCAATTGAGGTTGCACTTGGCACCAATCACCTCAAAGCCAATTTTCTCTATTTCGAAATTTCCTCATATGATTTTCTTCTGAAATTTATTTGTTAAAGGTTTTGAGGATATAAAGCTTCATGATCTCATTATCCCATGAAATGTATGACTGTCTATTATAAGATTAATTCCAAGTTAATCATTATTAGTGAGTCTAACCTTTTGTTGTAATCACATGAAGTTCATATTATCTTCTTTGAAATTTGTTAAAATGACTTTAAGGGTGTCCATTTTGCTGTGTGCACATATTCAAATCTATGTTGATATTTTATCACAATTAGTGGCTTTATCCCATTCTGATCTTTAGTTTATTATCTGATGCTGCAATGTGCATCATATTTTTTTTACTAAAGGAATTATTAAACAGTCACTATAACAATACAAATTTTTCTCAAGTTAATTCGAAATGATCAGAGGTAATAAATTACTATTGCAATGCAAAGGGAAGCCTATTTTCATATTTATTTCTGGTGAATTTTATGAGTTCTAGATTTTCTGAACATGAATAAACAAATTTTATTTACGCTGATTGCACACTCTAATTTAGAATAAATAATAGAATTTTGATAAATAGAAGGAAGAATTGGAAGATTCATAAGGTAAAATCCACAGACAATTCTCTCCCAGGTACGCATTTATAAGTTCATTTTCATCTATTAATAGTTTCTCTTTTCCTTAGTTTTTTTTTTATTTTTGTTCTGATTTATTTGTAGGTTTTCATTTGTTTTAAAAACTTGAAGTAAGCAGCAAACCCAATTCAAATTTGCAACATTTTCAGGGAAATTTTATTTTGTGATTCATTAGAATTTGAGCACTCTTTAACTTTACTTTCATTCATTAGAAAACCCAATTAAAACAGTATCGCAAGATCCATATCTGAAACGTTTCCAATGAAATTAAACGCAAAATTGCATATTGCATTGGGATGAATTCAAAAGTTTGTTTTTCATCGCAAAAGTTCCGATGCGATAGATCGGATCGCAAAAGCGCATTAAACATAAGGTTAATCCTTCCATTTGAAAATTTCCAATGCGATAAAGTTCAAATCGCAATCGCAAATTATTAAATTCATATCACAATTAGTCAAGAGTTAACTTTGAAAGACCTCCGATGCGATAAGTCTAATCGTGAATCGCAAATCGGGAGGAAAATTGAATACATCCTTGTGCGCTCATTTTAAAAGTTGTGATGTGATAACTCATCGCCAATTTCTCATCACTATCGCTTTTTGCTCTTTTCTCATCACCGATTATTATAAACATCGCATCACTGCTATCGCAAGAATCATATTGGCATTTCCAACATGACTATTTTCCAATATTCTGATATGCCAATATCAATATCGCTCATTGCATTTTTGATGCTCATATCATAATGTCGAAAGCCATGCAATCGCTTCATTGCATTTTTATTCATGATCATGTCACTATTCCAAATCTGCGATGCGCAATGTGCAATGTGCAAAGTAAAAATCGCGAGATGCGGTGTGCGATGTGAAATTTGCGACATGACTGTCCCCGATCCTAAATAAAACATTTCTTCAATGGTATGACCACTCCATCTCATCACACATATTCTTTTCGCATGATCTCATATCGGAAATTCGCGACTACAACCCCCGATGCAATAAACTCCAACGCATGCCTCTACATGCAATACGAATCATCTGATAAGGCATTGTGTTAATTTAAAGCAATCTTGGGTAACCGCTATGATACTAAAGCGATTGATGACAAATTTGCAGCATATTCAAATCATTTCGATTTCTCATATATTTCAGTTTTAAATAACTCCATAATTAAATATGAAATTCAAGACCTCTCTATTTTAAATTTCATTATCTTAAATTTGGTCTTAACTCTAAACAATTTATAAAATCATGGAATTTATATAAAACTTATAATATTTTGAGAATATTCATCACTGCAAATTCTCAATCTCATTTCTGATGCATTTGTTTTAATTTCAACTCCCTCGAACACAAAGCATTCCATTTTTACATTTTACTGCTTTCTTTAGTTTAAATAAAATAAATAATGATTTTGGGTTATAGGATTATTGTTAGTTTGCCATCTTCATATTTTTAGTGTCAACTGAAAGAAGAAGTCAGCTAGTATTGGAGAAATTGATACATTCAGGTAAGATCAAATGCAATTATCCAATGGTAAGATTCATGTGCCCACTTTCATTAATTTTCATTTCATTACTTTAGTTTCAGTTTTTTTTTTAAATTATGTTGATATTTAAATCTGTTTTTCAGCTCTGCATAAACTCTTTCAATCATCTGCCAAATCATATTTTGGAAGCCCTATGCTCTTTTCCTGGTTTTATTTCAAGAAGCAGCGATAGTTTTCGTTGAAATAGCTACACTAGGAAGTTTCTGAACCTTTAATTTGTTTCTTTAAAGCATTCCTTTTATTAGAAAATAATTAAGATAATGCTTTGAAACAAGAAGATTGACATCAGACAGAAATTTTTCATTGTAGCTGAATTTTATCACCACTACTATCTAAAGCCTAAAATACTTATAACCCTGCAAGGTATAAGTTTTCTTAATCTCGACATAAGAAGAAATGATTACATGATTATTTTCTTTTACTTCATTTTGTTGAGACATTGATATAAACATTCTTATTAGAGTTTGTGTTTCAAAATTAGGATTTTCCTTTTCACTTTTAATTTCTTCATTTTTATTTTTGATTGTTGATTTATTTTCCCACTTTAGCTTAAGAGTTCTTTTCTTTTGGTTTTCAGTTTTGATTTTGGTGACTCTGCCATGATTTATATGAAAGGCCTTCTTGTTACCTAACAATGGTTGGCACACATAGGGAAAAAATTGTTAATAGTTTACTATTATCTTTTTCTTAAAATCTCTTAGTAAGGTTTGTTTTTCTTATTATTAAGGTAGACATACTTAAAGAAGAGATTATAAAACAAGAGAATTTGACGAAGTATCATAAAATCTGAAAATTTCTTTTTCATCCAAATTGTAATTATTTTGAGATTTCAATATTTTATTAAGATCTTTCAAAATTCTATTAGCAGTGAAGAAAATTTATTTTTAACCAAGTAAAGACACTTTATAGCAAAGAACTTTTAACTCTAAAATTGTCATTCTGAATTCTTAAAGAGTCAATGATTCTCCCTGTTCAAAGGAGTTTTATTTTTCTAGAGTGTAATCCAAAAATATATTTAAACTTAAAAGATAAGAGGTCTCATCACGAGCCTGCTTACCATGATCATAGGGGAAAAATAGGCTGACATTACCAACACTACTAAACAAACCAGGGTAATGACTTACGATTGCAAACAATTATAGGACAAGTGGTCTCATCACGAGCCAGCTTGTTTAGTCCAATTATAACTAGTGAATGGCATTGTCAACTATCTGGCTACCAAACCAGGACAGTGGCTTTTAAGAATTCAAAAAAATAGAAATAAAAAAATAAACATATGGATTTATCTCTAGGTCAATAATTCTTAAATAGATGGGATTCTGAATCATTCATGATTAAAAGGTAACCCTGTTGAGACTATAGATGTTTGCTGGTAGTAGTGGCTCTACCTGTGACAAATGATTACATTTTAAGAGCGAAGCTGTAAAGTGACCCCTGCTTTATCTCTACAACTAAATAAGGACTGATACAGAGTTTTGAAATATTTTAATTGATGAGGAATTTTAAGAAAATTACAATAAGATAATTCTTGCTTTTATTCAGATTAATGAACCTAGTCAAGCATTCCAAAAATAATTTTCTCTTCTTTAATTATTTTTACTTTAATTTTAGGAAAAATTCATTCATATCAAACAAAGATAATTAGTTCTTCTCCTATTTGTTTCCATTTTTGTGGTAAAACACAACCCTCCATTTTTGACGTGTTCACTTCAAATAATGGGGACCCTTTCTATAAAATTTTGGCTAAATGCCTTTTAGGATTTTTATCAAGTTGATTATCCTACGATTTTATTAATTTTTCATTTTATTTTGATTTCTTTGTTAAAATCAATTTTTTATAAGCTTCTTGTTGATGCTTGTTTCACCTCATTTGGTTAACTGGTTTGTAAATGACACTTCTTTGAAGTCTAATCAATTATGTCGCCTAGGTTAAAAATACGTAAAATGTACAATATTCCATTTTTGTAATTAAATTAGTTCAATAATGCATTTAGTTTAAATATTAACCCCTAGTTAGTTATGACTAATATTTTTCATTTTTTTACTTATATAGCCAAATCACTAAGCATCGAGATCTTAGAAATTTACTTCAATTTTCAAATAAATTACTAATTTCGAAAAATCCAAAACGACGAAGTGGCTATAGTTTAGATAGGAAAATCATCACTTTAGATAATTTCATAAATTAAACATCATTAAAATAAAACCAAAATACAAAATTGATATTTAATATTAAATCCTAAATTAATTAAATTAATTATTATATAAAATATGATTAATTTAATTTAATTAAAATTTGATATAAAAAACAAAAAAAATTATAATAAAACATCGCATCGGAAGTTTTTATGGGTGCACTTCTTTAAAAAATCCAATGACTCTCAACTCCCGATATCCCGATTGTGATGAGTCAAAGGGTCATAAGTTACGTGTTCTGTTTTGAGTTTCAAACTCATGTGCATAGTGGAATGTTAAGTTAGTGATAGCTTAATGTTAGTAATATGTTAGTTTTTAAGTTAGTATAGTTTTAAGGTAGTTTTAGCTTTATGTTAGTTTAGTATTAGTTTAATATTAGTTAGTGTTAGTTTAGTTTTAGTTTAATAATAAATTAAATATTTAAATATTTAAATAAATAATTTTAAATTAGTTAATTAATGTGTAGAATCTAATTAATTTAATTAAATTAGAATTAATTATTAATTAGATTAATTTGTTTAGTTAATTATATGAGTTAGTTAGATTAATATTAATAATTAGTTTAGTTTATAATTAACAATTAAATTAGAATCAATTATTAGATAATTAGAGTCTAATTTAGGAGTAAAATTTTAATTAAAATTCTGATTTTTAGCCCAGCAATAGAATTTTCAGATTTATATCAGATTTGACTTATCAACTTTAGAGGCTCATAGATTGAGTTTTACTTGGCCAAATGAGGCCCAGGACGGGTCATTGGAAAGAGAAATCAAGGAAAACATTTTTGAGGAGGTTTCACTAACAGATTTGGTCATTTATTGGGTCAAAAATCAGGCAAAATATCAAGCTCTGAATTTCTAAAACAAAAACAATTTTCTGAGTTTTATTTTCTTCATTTTCATTTGCCCAAAGCCTCTTCTAACTGCAGATTCACTCATCAATGATATTCTTGGCCAATTAAACCATTTCAGGCATCAATAGAGAGCTTATATTTTATTTTCAATTATTTATTCAAATAGAATTTGATTGGATTTGTTTTAATGCCAAAAATGATATTTTGATTCAATTGTTGCATCTTAATTCATCTTGATTTCTTTTTGCAGGAAAAACAGTAGAAGGGATACAGAGAAAAAGATCTCAATCAATGAGAAGGCTCTAGAAATTACATATTGGAATTTTTGAGCAATTAAAATTGGATTGGGCAGATTTGTCTTTAACAAACTCTCATCTCAAAATTCTTTTGGAAATATTATAAATGGAAGACTGTAGAATGTGAAAATGGGTTGCTCTTCTTTGCAATTCTAGACTTCTAAAAGCATTTCTATAATAGGAATCTAGAGTTGTAGGAGGGAGGAGAGAAAATTTCAGATCTGAACATTATTGAGGGTTTTTCTTTATATCTTGAATTATGTATGATGGGCAGAGTTTGCATTTCTATAGCTCTAGTTTTGAAAGCAAAAATTCAAGTAATGTAAAGGAGCTTCTCTATGGTCCTGAATTTGTAATATTTTGGTCTTGGAAAATACATTTCTATACTCCTTGACTATCTTATTTTTATAAAGGATCACATCCTGTGATTTCGTGGCGAATTATTTTTGAGAGTTGCATTTCTGTACCTTGAAGATTGTTCTAAGTTAAAGCGCAAGATTCCTGTAATTTCATGGTGGATTATTTTTTAGAGTTGCATTTATGCACCTTGAAGATTTTCCTAAGTTAAAGCGCATGAACAAAATATCAAATTGCATCAGGAAGATATCAAATGTATCTGGTATTTCTATCGATTTCATTTTATTTTCTTTATGTGATGAAATATTCTCATTAAAATTTGCTATCACTCATATATACTTGTTTCTCAAATATTTCTCTATCATATCATTTCTGAAGATAGAGGAATATCATCTTTCATAGTGTGTGTAAATGATATAAATTTATGAATGCTATGTGCTATTATAACTCTATTTAATTTTTTAAACAGAGTTATCATTATATGATACTGCATCTTTCTTTTAAGTAAATAATACATTTTCATGGTTATTTGTTTAATTGAAACAATATTTAGGTCATGTTCATATTTAATACTTGGGTTAGTTTTAGATTTATTTGCAAGTCATAGATTAAGTTCTACATTCTTTTAAGTCCTCTTCTCGAAGAGGCAAAATCTTAGTTGTGGTTTAGCTGAACCCAAATCAACTTAAGGGTCATTCTCTTACCCGATCAGCAAGAAGAAGTGATATGATATCCATGTCTATTGGTAGTTAAATATACATCTTAAACCAATAGCGATAGGGAAAATATAACTGGACCTTGTCAAACCAGTCAGAGCCACTACTCCAAATGGAAAAGGAACTACTCTAAGGTCCGGAGCAGGTGGTTATCCCCCAATGTTGTCGCAACAATTTGTGAGGCTTCAACACGTCCTAGGAAAATGGTAGGATGATATTCTTATAGATTAAGGATGTCTGAAGGTACTGGTTGAGAATTCAACATCTTGAAAAAATTTCTTTTGTATTTATTGACCTTAATAATCTCTCTAAAGGGAACATGAATCTTAATCTTAGAAATCTCATTCTCTAGACTAAAAGTACATGTGGCCTTTTCAACTTATTTGGCAGGAGGTGGAGGTGGTGGGTCCTTATTTGGCTCAACTGTTTAAGCAACATCCTTCTTTGGATGAGTTTTGCTTGTGGTGATGGGAACATTTATGTTTCTTAGATTGTATTTCTTCTGCATTTCAAATATAACATGTTGATAACCCTTTAGGAAATCATATTGTCCCTCATATTTTTTAAAATCATGAACAGACTTATCATGACCATCCTTAGTTAGAAACATCCCAAACATATCTTCATCTAGACAGTGGATAAAATCCTCTTGAAATGCAGACTGAGCTTCCTCTTCATCAAGAAATTTTTGTTGAAAGGGAGGCCTCACTTGTGGGTTAGGCTGATTTATGTTTTCTCTTTTGTCTTTGCTGATTTTGAGGCCTTCTAAATTGTGGATTTCTGATCTGTGGATCATGTTTTTCAAGAGGTAAGGGGTGGCTCCAAGAACAAGTATATCCATGAGTTTTTCCATAGCCTTCAACATAGAATCAAATTTAGCATCTGAGGATGAAGATTTTTCTTCTTCTTTAAATTTTGTTTTTCCTATATTAGACCTCGTGGTAGTTATCATGTTTACTTGCACATTTACTGCATCATTTTTCATTTCTTCTAGAGAAGAAGACTCTCTTTCCCTAAGCAGGATGGAAAACTCATAATCAAATTCCTATGCATAGTGTAATTGAGCAACTCCTGGAGGAGGTTTAATATGAGTAGGTATGGAGCTATAGACTATGTTAAACCCCTTAGAGAACTCTTGGATAGATTCATCTAAGGCTATTTTCAAATTGTTGCATTTTTTTAGGGCTTGCAATAGATTCACCTTACTCCCCCACTTGGTTAAGAAACTATCTTCTAGCTAGTCCTAATTTTACAAACTTGCTGGAATTAGGGCCTTAAACCATTTTCTTACTTCACTAGTGAAACTCTGGGCAAATAATCTAATTTTTACATCTTCATGGTCTACCTCCTCTCTATCCGTGAAATCATTGAATTGATTCACATGTTCCTCAGCTGATATATCCTCTTCATTCCCAAAGGTTTTAATTCTAGTTGAGTATCCATTTGGGAGGTCATGAAGAACAACAGGGAGGACAATTTGAGCATGCCTTGTAGGTCCAATAGGAGGAGGAGGAGGGAAAATTCCAACCATGATGATAGGAACTGTGGAATGAGGAAGGACATCAGATGAGATTGATTTCTGATTTTTTGGGAAAATAGTAGGTGAAGATGAGCTGTTAGGAGGTGGTGTAGATGGTATCTATAGTCTAGATATAAATGAACTCCACTCAGGCAAAGGTATACCAGATTTGATTTTCAACAGGAACTCAAATGGATCTAATTCTTTTAAATTTTCAAAAGACTCCCTTTCTAACAACATCTTTGATGTTATTTTTTTCTAGAATTCTTCTTTTTCTTCTTTAGATATTAGGGATGATGTGTCAATGCCTAATATTTGTAGCTTTAGTATTATATCAGTCATTTAGTTTTTCAGTCCTAGACCTAAAAAAAACTTCTTCAATTTTATCATCAAATTCCCTATCTTTAGGAATTCGAATAATTTCAAAGGACAAAGCTCTTGAATGTGATGGAATACCTTATTTTCAAGAGCTTCTTCCAATGCGTCTAGGAATCCTCTCTGTATTATCCACAATTGTAGGTAGGTTAGGATCTAGATTTCTCCTTGTGTATATTTTTCTCGAAGCCACCTTTGAGTATGAAAATTTTTAGCCGAGTCACCAAGGTATTTTCTATACCCTCAAAATATTCTGAGCTCCTACTACCTTCAAGAGTTCAGCTTCACTTTTTGAGCATAAAATTCAGGAAATATGTCTTCAGTCTCCTGGAAGACGCACCAAAATGTTATCTCTAAATTGGTCCTGATCGGCTGCTCAATCATAAAACTTAGAGTAACTCTTTCAAACCAAATTTTGACTGATTATTAGCCCCTTCAGCCTTAGAGGGCTCTCTCAATCTATCTAATGATTTTCCCAATTAGGTCTTAAAACAGATGGCTAACTTTGTGACTATCTTAGTGTACTTGATTTGCAGGTGAAAAATGGGAAATATTTAACTATCATTGGGCTCATTGAGTCAGTAAAAAGGAATTCAATGACAAGTCTATATACTTATGGAAATTGATAATTTTTCTGTTTCAATGAAAGGACAACATTAACACAGAGATAATCAATACTAAATAATTCAATACTAAAACAAATTTATAGCATGCATAACATGAATTCTGAGTATTTTAACATTAAGATACAGTAATCAAGATAACAGGAAACACATAAACTCATTGAAACATCTCAAAAATCTCAGGTGAAGTAGAAAAACAATCACTGTCTATTACTGATATAAAAGATTTACAATAGTAGTATTGTCAAAGCATTCTCCAACAACCTTTTCCCATTCGATTTCTTGTCTATAAATAAACCTCTTTTTCTTACATAGGATCTGCCCAGCTGGCTTGATTATAGAACCATGACCTTGACACCTAATCATAGCTAAAAACTACATTTCTGGAATAGAAAAAGACACCTAGTGTCTAAAGACTTACTCTTCTAATAGGACTCTTCTTTACATTTATTTCATCCACTTCTCTAGTAGTGGGACAATTACATGGATAAGGATGAGATACTCGAGTGAAATTCTCCATCACTAAGACATGAATTTACCCCAATATTTAAGAAATAACAGTCTTATTTTTTAGGAAAAGATAAACACTCTTAAAACTTTGTCTTCATGTTGATTTAGATAAGTAACATATCTGCCAAGTAATGGAGCTCTATTGGGATGGCCCACTTTCTTCTTGGATGTCTCCAGGTGGTTGGTTTTACTTCCACATGCTATTCAAACCTTCAAAACTCTAAAAAGAAACTTCGCTGCAAAAACATAGTGACCTTAGGTAGTTTCGTAGAGAAATTTTGTAGCATGTCTACCTTTTCCATTTAACCTCCTTTTTTGCCTTCTTTGCTAATG
Source organism: Pinus albicaulis (assembly GCA_034641835.2). Lineage (NCBI taxonomy): Eukaryota > Viridiplantae > Streptophyta > Pinopsida > Pinales > Pinaceae > Pinus > Pinus albicaulis. The sequence continues at coordinate 135,854,172 of CM076569.1, read as the reverse complement.
AAGATGTGTTTTCCAGGTCATGATAGCTAAATACCATCAATTTACCTCCTTGGATCTCCATCAAACTGATCTTTTAAATAAAAAACACCCTTCATAAATTTCATAGTGAATTTCAGCCCTCAAGCCTAGACCTCACTAATAAACTGCCTGATTTCGATGAAAGTGCATATTTGGAAATTTTCTTCAAAAGTTAGGCTTATAAACCAAAATTTTGTTACCTGCAAGAGGTAAAATTAATCGAAAATATTTTAGATCAACCCCTCAGTCCTTGGGTATTTCATCTTCAGCAACACATGTTGTACCTTCGGTTAATCTACCAATCTAATCTTCAACCCTATTTTCTTTATTTCTTCTTAGATCATGTCCATTTGGTCTTCCAACTCTTTGACCTACCATTTGAGATTTTTTCTCTCAAACTGTAACCATAGATTTCTTTTCCTTGTGTTTTTCACCACCTTCCTCAGACGAAAACTTCTCTTCAGCATCTTCATGGCATTTGACAAAGTTTTATTATACATGTCCAAATGCTCCTTCATTTCTTTCTCAAAATATGCCATTAGTTTTCTATCCACCTTGGACTCTTTTAATTCCAACTTGACTTCAACTACTTCTTCCCTGGCGTCTCTTAATTTGTCTTGTAAAAATTTCACTTCAGTCTTTTCCTCAACATGTTCTTTTCCTTTCCTTTGTACAAATAACTCTTCTGCTGCTCGAGATAGGTCTATGATTTTCTATGGTTGCTTACCTTCACTAATATTTTTTTCTCTTTTTCTTTCCATGTCATCCTTTGCAACTTGTAACCTGGTCGTTGGCTTTCTTGGTTGGAAAATGAAACCAACATCTTCTCCTGCAAAATCCAACTTTTTGACAGACTTACCTTTCTGCATTTTCTTTCTATCTCCTTCAATGTCTTCTTCTTGTACAATTGTGTATTCTTTAATGTATATTGCATGTAGGATGTCTTCAAGGTTTCCCTTGGAAAGGGTTTGTCTCCTAGTTACCCTCTTGTTGTTGTGTCCCTCAATTTGGGTTTGTCTCCCTCTTTGGGTTATTAATTATATTTTTTTGTCTTATAGGTGATGGCT